>VZTY01013975.1:260222-366888 GCA_013400935.1 Turnix velox | reverse complement strand
CAGTTGCTCCAGCCCTTTGACCATCTTTGTGGCCCTCCTCTGGACCCGCTCCAATAGCTCAATGTACTTCCTGTGTTGAGGGCTCCAGAACTGGATGCAATGAGGGCTCCAGAACTGGACGCAAACACTTGATCAAATTATCACGTTTCACTGTTGAAACCAAAGCAGAGGGTTACATCACATCAGGACAGACCTGACCCAGCCTCTGGGGAATGCAATAGGCAACAGCTATGGGATTTTCCCCTAGGTTTTATGAAAGAAAGAAAATTTCCTGTTTGGGTCAAATGGAAGAAGCGGGGGCTGTTCCAAACAGAGCTCCCCTTAGAAATTTTCCCTTGGAAGCAGTGTTACATGGCTATAATTCTTCCCACTAATGACTTGAAAAGGGAAATGGTGAGGATTGCCTGATGATTGCTGTTGAGTGATGCTGACATGCACTGTGCAATCATGTCTGGACTTCCTGTTACCTTTTATTTTTTTATTTACTACAATAAACATTTTCCAAAGAATTACTATGTTACAGGTGGACTGATTAGCATCATTGAGAGACCAGCTCTCTTAAGACTGCACCCAGTTGTAGCAAGTTTTCTTTGTGTTTGAAACCATCCTCTATAAAAAGCTCCATGTTTTGTAGGAAATAAGGAGTCCGTAACAGACCTCTAATGTGTTAATTCACAAGTTTAATGTACAAAACAACTTAAATATCAGACACAGTCATTATTACTCAAACTCACCATGACATGGGCCTAGAAAAGCAAATAAGCAATCTTATGTAGGCACGATTTCTGCTGCTGTCCTTACTCTGGAACTTAGGAATGAGAGATATTTTTTGTTATTAGTTTTCCCAGAAGTGGGGACTTTCTAAAGAGCTGTGTCCACAGTGAGTGATTCACCTCCTAAATTATATGGTGAGTTTCCAACATCTTGGGCTATAAGAGTCCTCCAGACCTTATATAGCAGCACTAGAATAAGACATGATTGTTTTCTTTGAATTTATCTGTTTGCACCACCAAAGCAATAAAAAAACCCTCCAAAAACTAGCATTTACCTTTTGCTTGAAATTGCTTGCACTATTGTTTTCTACATGTGTACCTTAGCAAGCAATATGACATGAACCATATGTTAAGATCTCTTCCCTCTTTCATGTACACTCTAACTAGCATTATCTTGTCTTAGTACATATTTCAGGTCAAACCAGGAGTATTTACACTACAATCTTATCCTCCTCCTTTGTATACTTCTCTGGTGATAGAATCAGTAAAGAGAAAAAAATTACTCCCATTAAATAGCTGGAAGTGTTTCCATTTATTTCACCAGGCTCAGGATGTGATCTTTAGTTTTTTGTTTCTATTGGTGGATGAAATCCTGATAAGAAGCTACACTTTTGTCATTAATGAAAAACTGTCTGTGGATGACTTAATATCCTTTGCCAGTAGCCATACATTGTTTTAAAAGGGCACATTCCTCTCCTTAAAAATACTTCTCTCCTCCTCTCTTCCCCAAATGACAAATTTCAGATGCTATTAAACACAGGTGCAATGGCCTTACTGCTAACATGTGAAAATGACTTGTAATATGAAAGATCGCTCTTTTTGAGACCTTGGAAAATGTTATCCTGTCACAGATTCCCTGTTCTGAAGATTCTGATAATTGAATAGCTTCTGGATAACTTTTCCCCTTTCCTGCTCATAACTGTGCTACTGTCACTTAAATTCACTGCACAGTGTCATGAAGTGTGTTTTTATTTTCAAATTTTTTTTGTCAAGAATTAAAAGTAACAACAATAAAGCTTTTGTGTACAGAAGCCATAGCATTCATTACTGTTCTCACTTTCTCACCTCTAGAATAATTACAGAGCTGTAACACATAGTTGAAGATATTTATTGCTTTTACTGTGAAAACACTGATATTTTTTTCTTTATTTGTATTTCCAGGAAAATATTTTAGATCTCCCACATATCTGGATAATCTACCAGGTAATTGTAGCTAGGTTTTGGCATCTCTGCACTTACCAGTGTTTACTCATTCATTCAGAAAGGTATCTATATGCATCATCAAGGAAGTATTTAGAATATTTGAGTTTGCTAATTCCTAATTTTCAGAATTCTAGCTTTTCCTTTAAAGTTTTCTTTGGTTTTTTTTTTTTTTCATTTTTTTCAGTTGTACTCCCTCTGTAAACTGATAATTCTCACATGGGTCTCATAAGTATGAAATCATGAAGTCAGTTCAGTAGCTCAGTTCCCAGATGGAGATCCCCAAAAGATGTGAGACAGTTTTATAAGTGGCAATGACAGGTTTACCCCTTTTTCACTAAAGGAATCATAGTCTCAAAGACAGCAATACAAACAGAAAGAACTTTTTTGTGGGGAGTAGAATAAATGTTGCTAAACAAAATACTAATTAATCCTGAGTCTCCTGCTCAGCTGCAGCAACATGTAAGCCTACTCCAGAGGACACATTTAATCTTGCCAATTAAATAGCTGGCAAGAACTGAAACCAGAAAATTACTTAGCGAGATAACAACAACAGGAAAAGGTAAGATGAAGACAGATGCCATAAGGAAAGATAAGCTATTTTAAAATCAGTAACTTATTAATCAGTTTTATATTTTAAAATGAAGCTGGGATATTTTTTTCACAGAGAATTACTGTAAGAAAGCATCATCCCCTGACTGCCTCATAGGACATACATAGCTGGTGGATGCTATGGGTCTATCCCTGTGTTTGGTCCAAGAATATCTGGGTCCTTTCCACCATTCATTACAGATAGTTTAGCCCAAGCTTGTACCAACAACCCCAAAGGCTCTGACTCCAACCCAGCACAGATGGCAGGTATCACCTTTGTTAAGTAATACATGAGACCTTGACTCTACAAAAGTCAATCTACTTTCATTTTTCTAAAGCATGAAAAGCAAATTGCTTCTGAGATCAGGTCCAGGTTTTTATTCCTGGGTTATGGAACAGCAGATGAAATGAATAAGGTTGTCATTTGATATTTTAACAGCTAATGTGACATGAACTGTCATCACAGGTAGTGCAGAGCTTTGCTGGCACATCTAGAAGTGATCACAATAAAAAAAGATTTAAAACCTCTTTATTATTGTAATCACTGCTCCACATAGTAGATTTTCACCTGCTCATTGTTATTTTTTGAGGGTCAACCATTCTCTGCTCCAAAACTTCCCAGCTGAGTCTCTTCAAAGCTCCCTAATCAAAACTGGCCAGCTGGGAGCAACTGGATGGCCCTCCTTCACATCTCATCAGTGTCATTCATTGAATGACTGTATTCTCTGATACACTGGGAGACTGTCCCCTCTGTAGAATAGCTGAGGCCACTGTCCCAGGAATTTCCCCAGATGCTGCAGACTGGCAGCAAGTTTTCTCTGGCATCGCTGTACTTTTTCTGCTCTGCCCAGGGGATCTCATAATTTCTCTCCATGATATTTTGGTGGGCTATTCCCCCCCTCGCTGCCAATTCCCTGAGGAGCTCTTGGGCACACCCTCCACCTTTCAGTCAAATTTTGAGACTGCTTCTTAAAATGGAAACACATGAGGGGGTGTTTATTCACTTCCAGACCTATTTTACAGCTTCCTTTTGATGAGCTGCCCACAAGCCAAACTGGATGTTTAAAGTCTGTCACACTGATCAGTCCCATCTTGCTGTCATTTTGTGTAAGCTTGTATGAATTCAGCTGTAGTAATTTACATTTTTTATGTTCTTTTTAAAAAGTATGGACAATAGTATTTTTTCAATTGTCTTTGTCAATTATAATCTTGCCTCTTCAGATTAACCCCTAAGGAAACCTCCCACTTGCTCTGCAACAAAACTACACACGCCACCCCTGTTGCTTCATGTCTCTGGCATGCTTTTCCTCTCCCTCCTCCTTGTTTCACAGAGTTGTCCACCCCCATATTATCCCTATGTCTAATCTCCATCTTCTCTAGTAGTCTCCATACACAACTAGAAACTCAAAAAAAAAGGAAAATAAGAAAGAAATATAGAACAGAATCAATGAAAAATTGGAATATTGATGTATGAATTCCAGCACAAATTAACATTAAAATATTTGCAATCTTCCCAAGTAGCTCCACCATATGAGTGCAAGAATTTTTCAAGTGAAAAGAAAGCATATTCTCCATGGAAGACACTTAGAAACTTTACTAGTACATCCCAATAACACTCATCAGCTAGATGATCTTCCCTATTTTACCAAGTTAGGATCCAGTATTGTGTTATATGGCCAAAAATAGTCGTTTCACAAACAGAGGCACACATGCTTTCCTTTTCCATTTCCAATTCCATATATATTGCACTGAATTATGTTTTTCAGAAGACAAAGTGATACTTTCTTTCAAATATTACAAGAGAAGTGATAAAATCACAACAGTTGATCTTGACAGAATCATCAACGGTCCTTTAGAAATAAACAGAAGTCCAATTATATTTCACTATATAGAGTGGAGTGTCTTTTTCTTTGTAACAAAAAATACTAAAGCACTGTATGAACAATTTAGTAGAAAATTGTAAGAATGAAGACGAGAAATATTGATCAAAGTTTTCCATAAGAAAGTGCAGTCTTGTAAAAATAATTTTCTGTGTTTCGGCCAGTTTTGCCTAAATTTTGAAGAAAATTCATTAAAGCTATTTTCTTGCTTTGTTCTGATAATGCCTTGATAATGTTTGATAATACCAAGCATGTTTGCTTTGACATTAATCTTGTTTCAGCTTTGATATTACTGCAGTAATATCTCATTTAAACATTCTATTCAAAATATGAGAGGAGCAAAAAGGATTAAAATGAGCATTTTGATGATGCTGAATCAATAAACTTTCAAATTTTCCTTCTTTTGGAAATATCAATTTCAGGGATAAAAAGTATAGCCAGATATTCACTCTCCCAAAGGATACAAGTTCTTGGTTATCAGTTTGAACCAAATTCAGTTCTTAGACCAAATTCAAACTGTAAAATGGAAGCCTAAATATAACTTTCTCAAGGTTTTAGAATTTAGTCAAAGCCACAACGAGACTTAAGTTTCACCTTCTCAAATGAAATTATTCCATAGTAATAAGATTTATTCAGAAAAAAACCCACGATGCAACCTGATACACTTTGGAATCCAACAGATACTTGTATTTCGGAGGAAGACATAGTGTACTGCCTAATATATGATCAATATAAGGAAGAGGTAATAGGGTAAGTAGACTCTTCCATGGTTCCTTAGTGAGCCATGAATACATTTCTTTTTTGGTAGAAAACTTTATCAGAAAATATCAATTTGTATATGCCAGAGATATAAATATATCATCAACTGCAGCAGCCTCATTTACACCCCCACTTATCTGCAGGCAGATCCTATTTTCAACAGCATAAGTCAAGAATAACTCCAGAGGAATCAGTGACAACCCACCACACAAGGAACTGTGAAGTTATTTTTTAGAGATCATATGTGATTTGACGTTCCCATTGACTTTTGCATTGTGATTTATTAGAACTGAAGAGACAAGAAAATAAAATACAGCTGCTGGGCATACAGGTCCAGTCTACACTACGTCATGGTGCCCAGTGCAGAATGCTCAGAGATGCTGCCAACAGAGCCTGTTACAAAATTGGAAGAAATATAAGCTTGGCACCATTCTGAAGCAAGGCACAGCATACTGCCTACCCACATGGATACAACACAATGCTGAGCCAGCAGTACTGCTTCCATCACATGAGATGTCAATACATAGAGTAACTTGAAACTCTGTGGTGATGTAGGCCCTGAGTGCTCTCTTCTTTGTAAAGAGTGCTCTCTTCTTTGTAAAGAAACCTCTAGGCTCCCCAGATTGATGTAACCACGTTACAAAATTAGGAAAATACAGATATTGTGATCTCCATTCAGTCAGGAACTAAAGGCTATACATTTAACCCAACTGTCTCATCTCTTCAACAGAGCCCATTTTGACTTACCTTACACAAGCATGTAGAATGGATCTAAATGTGCAGGTTTAAAGATATTACAGTTAGATTAGATGAATCTCACCCACCACATCTAAAGCAGAAGTGAGGTGTTGGCTTAAGAACTTTGACAACTGTAGTGGGGGAAGAGATGCTAAATCAGCAGAGAACATTTTCAATCTGCATACATATACATGTTTGCTTTCTGTCCTGATATACAGATGCTATGTTTTGCTTGGCTAATAAAACCCCATGCTTTGAAAATTCATCATGGGCCAGTGCAAACATTACTTCATGCTCACACCTGCCAAGGCTTCTTATTAGGATTTGGGTTCTCTTGAACTTGCTGAAAGCTCATAGTACTAAGGCCAATACCGGGGAAACTGTTGAAATGGTTGTTTATGGGATGCAAACATCCAAGTGAGGAAGGCCAGAGGTGTTTGTGAAGACCTTATAAGATTATATTGATATACAGTAGAATTATGCAAAAAAAAAAAAAACCCAATTCTTTGCTAAACAAAATAATTAATATCTTTCTAAAGAATTATTAGACATTATAATTTGCCTTAACTGAAACACCTGAAATCAAATGTATGTGGATCAGTACTACTAAACAGTCTTCTGAAGTCTAGAGTTTCTATGGCAAGGTTTACTTACTTAAGCAGTGTCAGAGTCAAATTTGTCATTTAAGTTGCCTTAGATTTCAAGTCTTAAAAGAAATATATTGGGTCTCTGAACACCAGGATAGCCAAACTTCTGTCACCAGAAGTGAAGCACTGGCAGAATCACTTTATTGCTTCCTGTACACCTGGCCTTGAAATGACTATTTTCAGCACTGTTCAATGTGCCATGAAAATGCAAAGCATCTTTCCTTTTATTTTTATTGCTAAACACCATTTGAGGTATCTGAGTGGAAAAAGGATGACTTACTCAAATTGCCTCTATACTAGCACATCCATGAAAATGGAAAAGAGGAAAAGAGACAAATCTCTAGAAATGTGATTTCTCAACATTTCGTGGTCATGAAAAATAATAGCTTGTGCATATTGTTCACAGTGGCTAAATATTTCATTCAGGATATCAGCCTATACATATTCAGATAATACAGTTGGACAGTTTGTTCTTCCCTTATTTGCATTGAGGTTTTGTAATATGTTGTGGCTGTCCATAGCTACCTCATCTTTAGTTTTTGCTGCTCAAAATTGTAGTACACAAGAATCTGGACACCTTAACTCTGAATTCCCTGCCAGTCTGAATCCAATCTTATTGTTATGGAATAAACTGCAATTACAATACATTAATCCTAGTCAGAAAAAGCCCACATCATTCAAGTTTGCTAACACCAACACCACTGTATTTCATCAGTTCCTAGACATTTCCAAAGCACCTTTATTGCTATCTAAGCTCTCGGCATTAAAAATGTTAGAAACTCTACTGCACCTTACATGGCCTTCAATGCTTCAATCTATTAGATACCAGTGCTGTGGTTTGGTGATTGCTCCAATTCAGCCTATACTAGATAGTTAAAAGCCTTTCTGGATTTCTCAACTACACTTTTGCACACCTAATCTGTTATCAAAAGTTGGAGCTTCTCCTTCTGCAACATCAGTTTTCCTCTTGCCTAAGGTTATCCACCCTTTAGAAAAACAGAGCTCATCCCTCCTAAACACTGATTAACCAATTTTGGCAACAGCACATATCCAGTGTCTTTGCCTTCTGCCTTCATTTACTTCAGGGGCAGATGTCCCATGGATATTTACCCACTCCAGGATATTCCTTTGCTCTGCTTCCACAAAAGCTTTCTCTCCTCTCACAGTTGTTTAAAAAAAGCAAACCCTGGTGCAGCTTTGGATGATTATTGCTTTGTCATTTAGATACTACTGCTCTCTCCTTGTGTGTGGGAGAAGGTATAATCCACTAGCCTAATTTTGCTTACAAAACCAGTTATTTTAAACAGCAAAACACAACAAAAGCTACAAGACATACAGATCACATTTTATTCTTGAAAGAGTAAGAAAGAAGCTATGAATGAGATTTAAAATGACATTTAAGCATTTATGCACTTTTCAATAGCTTCTTTTATTAACAGATATTTTGGCTCAAACAGCATTTGGAAGGTTCCCTTAAAATATCCCATGGTTCCAGTGTTTCACTGCAACTGTTTTTCAGGGGTTGTGAGTGGATTTTGTATGAATCTTAACCTCAAGGCAAAATAGAAGATTTGAAAAAATCTGATTAGAAACCCATACCATCAAATATGTGCATTTGCAATTACTTTAATTAGCTCTTCAAATAAAGGTTAGTGCAGTGCTTAGTAATGTTAATACCATGCTATGTATTCAGGTAAATGTACATTCACTTATTTGAATGTACAGTCAGTCCTAATTCTACCTCCCCCTTTTGGCTTTAAAAAAGAATATTAAAAACCGAAACATTATTAGTGTAATGTTATGATTGAGAAATTACACTTACGAGAGTAAAGAGACTCCATGGACTGTTTCCAGAGCAACAGCAACTCAGACAACTTGCACTTTACTTATCTCCTGAAGGGAAATTCTGCCTCCTGCTCACAGCTGGGCTAAATCCTTATGGTTACCTCTGGCTGCAGAGCAGCTCAGCAGCTGTTTCATCCTTTTGCAGGCTGCAGCAGGCATGTGGCAGCTGCTTCCTCCCCATACCTGGAATTCAGCCAGAGAGAGCCCAGCTCACACCCCTTTTAACAGCCTTCTTCCTACCCTACGCTACCCTACCTACCTCTCTCTGCAGCTCATCACAAAACAGTCCTGGGAGTACTGGTGGTTGAAAAGCTGAACATGTCTGCCCCTCTACTCTGCTCCATTTGGAGTATTGCATCCCCCAGCACAAGAAGGACTTGAACTATTGGAGAGGCTCCAGAGGAAAGCCACAAGGATGATCAGGGAGCTGAGCTGCTGGCACCAGCCACAAATCCATGCATTGATCAGCTAGATAGATTTGCTCCTTCCAATGTCATTTCCTTCTATAGGAAGGAGCAGGGAAAAATAATCTCTGATCCAAATTCCTTCAACAGCTTTCACAAGATTCTGAAGTCTCCTTCTATTGCCCTGGGTTCTCAAGTTACAGTCTCCTGTCCACCTAATTGAAGAATAAGTACTGGATAGTAGTCAGTTGACCATAACAGATTTGGGAGGTTCCTGGCCACATCCTTAACCTGGGCTCAAGGAAGGCAGAGACTTCCCTGTGAATGGGCTCTGCTCAGCATATTGGGCCTTTCATTTCCCTTAGGAGGGAATCTCCAAAAACTATAGCCCATCTTCTTATCCTTGTGGATGAGGCTGTTTTTGAAGCAACAAGCCTCCCCCACTGCAAAGACATTTACAGTGAAGAATGCCCATTACTCACATCTTCATTTGCTGTGTCTCCGACAGCCGGAACCTTGTGCCTGTTTTTCAGAGGAAATGGAGTCATTGAGATGGGCAGAGACGGAGCTTGCCCATTGCCCAATCCATCAAATTTGGTCCACTCCTTTCCTTAAGCTTTCTGTCTTCCTCTGACAAGGGCAGGATGCAGTGGCACCATGATCTTGGTTCCTCTCTGACAGGTTCCTCTCTGTCTTTGATTTAAGCAGGGCAAAGTCTCACTCCAATAGTATCTTTCTGTTTCAGCTTCTCTAATGGTCCCTAGCTTTTCCAATCTTTCATGCAGCTCTGCCACCATATCGTTCACTTACTCACAGAGCAGGCAGCCCCCTCAGAGCTGTCCCTCATTAACAGTGAAAGCTCTGACATTCCTCACAGGCGGTCACCTGGAGAGCTACATTTCTCTGTGGGAGCTCTGTCTGAACTCTCACATCCGTTCTGGTTGTGGGTGGGAGGACAGCCTTCCAACAGGTGGAGATCATCCTTAACAATAGGTGACCACCGCCCTCTCTGATTGCAGGGAATGCCCTTCCCTTGTTCACAGAGGTGTGCGATAACCTGGTCAAGTTTTTATTGATTTTTACTTGATTTGATCTTGGTGCAGTTAAACTATGTTATTTTTAACTTAGAATGTATTGCAACTTTGAAACTGTACATGGCACTTGAAAAGATGATCAAAGGGCTAGAGCAACTGCCTTATGAAGTGAGGCTGAGGGAATTGGGGATGCTCAGCCTGATGAAGAGAATGCTTGGGAGGACCTTAGAGTAGCTTATCAATACCTGAGGGGTGCCTGCAGAGAGGCAGTGGTAGGACTTTTTAATAGGATATGTTATGGAAATACCAGAAATAATGGATGTACATTGGAAGAGGGTAGATTCAGTCTTGATATAAGAAAGTTCTTTACGGTGAGGGTAGTGAAACACTGGAACAGGTTGCCCAGAAAGGTTGTGGATGCCCCCCTCTGGAGGTGTTTAAGGCCAGGCTGGACAAGGAACTGAGTAGCCTGATCTAGTGGGAGGTGTCCCTGCCTAGGGCAGGGGGGGTGGAACTTGATGATCTTTAAGGTCCCTTCCAACCCAAAGTATTCTATGATTCTATTACATTGTCAAGTATAAAAGCAATTAAAATTTAGCATATTAAAATAGGAATGAGAAAGTTCTCGCATTAGGGGTTAATGCCATTGCAAAATAATCTTTAAAACAAGCTACAATTGTGGAAATAACCGCATCCCAATTAAACCTACTGGGAAAGCTCAAGACTGCTGATGAAAATAATGGGACTAATTCTTTCCTGAGTGACTCAGTGGAAGTGCTCTTGATGTGTGTAATTAGGAAATACATTTGATATTTTCCACAAACCAGTGCAAAGGGCTTAAACAATGCAATTAAAAATATAATCCAAAACAATTCAGATTTCATTATTTTATTCATTATTCATAGTGTTCTGAAACACTACTACCTCCTAAATTAATCTGACTTCATGAGCTTGACAGTATTAATATTGGTATCATAAATCAGCAAATTTTCTGAATGTTACTTCTTGAATCACATAAAATGAAAAACAGTGTTAGAAAATGAACTTACAGTACAGCGTACTCGGTGTCCTACAATCATCCAACCTCCATTCCCTATTTATATAGCTGAAAAAAAAGGGTCCATGGTACAGCATGAAAAAACTTATTTAAGGACTTGTTCCTCATTGTTGCAAATTTTACATGATGTTTCATCATTTGCTCTCCATTTTCATTTCATCAGTAACACTGCATGTTAAAACAAGAATGAGCACTTTGTTCTCTGTGTAAGCCTTCATACTCAATGCTGCCTTTACAAATTAAATGACAAAGCTTGGAGAAGAGAAAGAAACCATGAAGGTCACAACAAATGTTTTTTTCCTGTCTCAGTGATCAAAATTTACTTGAGAGTTTGATTTGGGAAACAGCTGAGGCCTCTCATTATCTGGAGAATTCGAGTGTTTTTAGTTAGGATGGCTTACATACATTGAATTTGGTTCAGCTACAGTTTATAATGTGTGGTTAAAATTTAGCATAGTTTTCTTCAAAGGGCAGGCCTACAGATTTTCTGGAATTCTCCATGATAGAGCATGTTCCCCTCTTTTGCAGCATAGAGTCCCAACATCCCAGTGAAATGGGAAGATGAAAAATTTACATCGTAAGTACCAGAAAACTGTTGAGTTGTTGTATTATTCTTAATACTGATAAGTTAATTCCATTTGCCCTCATCTATTGATCAGGGGCCTGCATGAGTACTCATCAATACAGCTTTGTGATTTCAATGGGACTATGCTAAGGTAAATCTAGAATTTTATGTGTGCAATTGGATAAAGAAGTCCATAGTCTCAAACATTGCCCATGGTGGTCAGGAATATAACCCTGGAAGACTAGAGATTACACCTAGATGTCATGCCAAAAACAGACCATATGACTAGATAGACAGTGTGTTTCAGCTTCATCTAGAATTCAATGGATTCTTTTTTCCTTTGTGCCATGAATCAAGTAATTTAGATTCAAATTAAGTAGCAGCAGTAAATGTTAAATTCAATAAATTACCTTTATACAGACTTATCACCATTCTGGAACTTCTAAATATGAAACCATATGGGAAAGTTTATGAAAATATGCTACCTGCTTTGAATTTCCCAATGTGGATTTGAGAATTTAAGTGCCTTAAAGTGTGTTATCTGAACAAATTCTTACACTCTCAAACTGAAAACAGTATTGCTTTTACAAAGAAAAATTTGCTGCAGCAGAAGTGCAGCTGATTCACTGCTGTTTGCCCCACGGGGTCCATTTAGATTAGTGCTGCTACAGTGATTTAATTCCACCTCAGAAAATAATGAGTCTAAATTTTATTTCTGTTATTTGTGCAGGCATATATTGCAGGATAAATATCTGGAAAGCAAAGGTGAGAGGAAAGAAGAAGCTGTTTATTTGGTAAGAATGCATTTAATGTAATTATTATTCTTTTTTGTTCCCCAGAAAAGAGAAGACCTCTGGCAAGAAACAATGCATAATAAATTTGAGATAAGTTTTCTACTCCCTCCAAATGCAAAGAAGCTAAGATTTGTTGGGTTTTTTCAGACTAGTGATCAGGATAGCACTCTGAAAGCTGGTTGCAAATGCAATTCTGCTAAATACTTTCCCTGAACTTATAAAAAAGACACAGATAAGTATAAAAACCATTTGTGTGTTTTGCCACATCAAAGTCTTAACTGATCTGGCCATTCCAGATCAGCTTTCTAAGAAACCCTAAAAAAGAGGCATTGGTGAAGAGAAAATTACTTGTAGAAAAAAGAGGAAAGAACCCTACAGTTCCCAATGAACTGCTGCTCAACATGCTTCTCTCAAGTGTGTGCCCACATACAATGACGACAGCTGTATTCCCCCACCTATGACTGGCCTGTCTCAGTGCCTCTTCAGTATGAATATACAATAAAGGAAAAGCAGAATGCCTTTCACACCATCAGTGCGACAACCAGACACGGTCAACTATTTGTGAAGAAATTCATGTAGCAAATACATTTTACCAGAAAACTGAAACAGATAAAATGGCAGCCGATGGCTTTTCTTTCTTCCTTTACTTTTCAGGCATTTAATTTCTCCCTGATTTTTGACACAGCATTATTTTCCCAGCCTTCAAAATGAGTAGAAGTAGCACATGATGCCTTGATCTGTTTCCACAGCACTGTGGTGCTGTTCACAACAGGAATTTCCAGTTCATGTAACACAACCTAGTGAAGTAAATGAACTCTGCTTCAACTTGTGCTCACTGGATAGGAGCAAAAGTGTTGCTGGCTGGCAAACTGGCTTTAAAACTTTGACCACATAAGCAGATTAAATCATTTCACCTGCAGATCTCTGAAGAAATTTCTTCCATATTCACCAAATACCTCATTAACTAAAGAGATTTTAGTTCCAGGGTGCACGCAAACCTTCATTTTGCCATAAAATTTTTCCATTAACTGCACTGGTACCAATGTGAAGTCCTAAAAATTAAAGTGACTTCAAATTGTGTTTTCAAGCTTCCAGCCAAACCTGGGATTTATTACTACATGAGCTATGCAGTATGAACTTTTTTTGTTACCATTCTAGCCAAAACACTCAAAGGCTGCAGTTCTTCTGATCAAATATGTTCGTCCATATTTTGTAGACACCTACATGTGAACTAGTCATACAGATTTGGCCTAGAATCAAAGGCAAGATGTACTTCCAAAATGTGATGCATCCCATCCAAATGTGGACATCAAAACAAGGCCAGGTATTCATCTTCAAATTGTAAACCAAACCAATAATAGGGAGTGTAATGAATCAGGGAAGACATTAGATTAGCACTGTGCTAGCTGGCACTCTATAACATACTGAAACATGCAATAAGTCAATCTTAGTATGACAGAAATTAGGATCCAACATAAGTACCACCAAAACACATACTATATAACCTTAGTATAGTTTTAATTTTGTTTACTAAAGCCATGTTGTTCTATGGAAGGCTTTCCCCTATGCACAGGTGGTGGCATTCGCAATTCACTTCAGATAATCTTTCATCTTTCTGCATAAACATTCAGCTTCAAATATACATATTTTACTGCAACACTGATTGATGCAGATACAGTAAAAACCGCTATCAGGAGCATTTATGTGCTCTTTGAAGTTGTGTATTCTGAAGTAAGAAAACTAATTTATCAGTTCATTAAGCACTCCAAGGAACAACTCCACCGAGGCTGTAGCTGTCTGCCTCTGACCTGTGCTCATAAAGCTGACAAGCTGAGAGTGCCCCTTCCCTCCTTAGTTTCTCAACAGCATGCATTTGGCAACTGTTATGTCTAACTGTTAAAATGAAATTATTATGCTATTTCATTTCTCTGATTTTCATCAAAAAGGATTAGTTTATAATCCTTGCTACTGTTTCACTGGACTAACAAAGCTGTTTTTCAGCTGCAACAAAAAAAAAAAGATAAAAAAGTTATTCTTTATGACTGCAAGACAGTTGATTGATTTTTCCCTTTCCAATTTGTATAAAACAAAAATAATTTCAGGCTTAACATACAACTCACATAGAGGCCTATGCCACTTCAGGATATTTTTGCCATCCTATTACTCCCTCATAGTGTAATCTCAGGAAACTTTAAGTAGAGCAAGCAGAATGCTAACATGTCAATATAGAAACTGTATCCATAATGAGTTTGCCAGAGCAGTAATAAGCGTTGTCTGAATACGTTTCTTCTTGAAAATGTTTTCCTAACATTTATAAAAAACATAAAGTTTTCATACATAGGCCTAAAACTACCTTCCCAAGGGCTCAGCTGTCTATAAGCACATCAAAACTACATGTTTGTATATTGAACAGCATCCAAACTGTTACACATATTGCTTTCACTGACTAGAGAGTCAGCAGTACTACATAGAATGCAAAGGTCTCTTATGATTAAATCAAGATTTGACATTCAGGGAAATAGTCTATATTCATCATTTGCTTCAGTATATATCAGATTTTCATAGAAATAATATGAGCAGAAACTAAACTGTGTCTTATCAATTTCCATCCACTCATCATAGCTCCAAAGTGTTTTTCTAAGCAGAACATGATATGGCTGTCTTCTCTAAGCATCTGCAAATGCCCACTGCTTGAGGCACAGAGAAATTCAGCTTGCCTTCATACATCAGGTCTTCCTACCCAGGGGGGGAATTTTTAACTTCTTATAGAAGTAGATGGAGCAATGGATACAGGGCTGAACTACTGAGACAAAAACAATCATTAGGCATTTACTCTGAATGCTAGTTCTCCTGTTCAAACAATGTTTCTATAAATGTTTGTGGCACCTTTAATTTTTTTTTCCTGTCCTGCTCTGTGTTTTGCATCAAAAGGATCACATTATGTTTTACAGTATATAAAATGTCACTGCCAAAACAGTATTTTCTAGTAACTACTTACAATAATGTATTTCAGTGTCATTTGTCTCTGTACACAATAACTTAGAAATGTAAGACAGCTGTTTAAAAACACAAGATATTTGTAGAAGTAACCCTTGCAACAGATACTGTGTAAGTTTTAGTTTGCTTTTGCTCATGGTTACACAAGACTAAAGCATGTGTTGCATTTACTAATCAACAGATAATCCATCAAGAGAGTTGTGAGGAATGCTTATGTTGGGCTGCATATAACAGACAAATGACAAGCACCCATTTCTGTCTTTGGTGAAAGCAGAAGAGCAGGATGAAAGGCATGTCAACACTGTTTCTTTTTAGATGTCCATTACTTAGGTATACCTTATAGCATGAGATCTTGTTTACTACAGACATTCAGAGAAAAGATAGACTTGTTCAAATTATTCTGTGTGTAGAGAAGCCACTAGATGTATTAACTAACCCACAGTGAGACACTGGAAATTGTGGGGAGCTGCCAAGCTGCTGCTCTCTTGTGACACTGACTCAGGAAATTGTCCTGAGCAGTAAGGTGAGAAAACATTTTTATTTAAACCTCTCCCATGTGAAACCCCATTTCAGTACCCAATGAAAAAAAGAAAAGCATGTAACAGCAAATGCTTGAGGAAAAATAGCCAATTAAATGTGAATATTCAGTTCTGGGCCATGGACTTGTTCCATACAATCTAGTAAGAAATGGTTTGTAAAATTTCAAGGGCTGAAAACATAATTTCATTTTTTTAATGTAAAACCAAGCTCATTAATTTAAATTCACTTTTTTTTGGAAAATTAGGCTTGAGGCAATATCTCAGTCTTGGGATGGATTTTACAGCACATGGAAGAGGCAGCAATGGCCTCTATGCAGTCACAGCATGAGCTGTGCCAAATTCATCTGAATTATTTATGTGAGCATTTATGACTAAATAGTACCATCCACTTGGGATGGCAGTATCAACGAACATAAAACATCTGACAGAGTCTCAGCTGGATTAACAGTTATATTAACACAAGGCCCTGTCAGTACATCTATTGGATTCAGCAGTACCTATGGAACCCTTCATCTGCTACGTAAAGACACTTTGCCATCAAGTCATAGCAGTGAGCAGACTTAACAAATCATCTGCTGCTAAGAAACCACTTCATGAGGGTGCAATCAGCCAAGTCAGAAAATACAGCAGCAATTCAGAGGACAGTAGTGATCAGAAGGCTGCGGGCTCAGATCTAGAATTTCACTGAGAAATTACTTTGAGTTTTCTTCAGTTTTTCCAGATTTACAACAACCAGGTGAACCTAAGCAATTCTAGATGTCTACAGGTTTAATAATCACAGATATCCTCATACATTAACCCCACAGTCCTATGCCACTCTTTTGTATATTACGTTTATTTGCTTTTCTTCAAGCAGATTTGCTTCTGTCTTCAATAGTATTTTCTGTGACAGTGTAACAAATAAAGATATAAGTTTTCTAATGAATAAAAACCTCTTTTTTTAGAATTCAGATGACTGACTGAATATATGTCATACACATTTCAGAAACTCTGTGAACAGTGCTCCTCATTTACACAGTACAGATAGACCAGAGTGGAACAAAAACACATTCCTGCCAACGTAAATGATGGAGTATGATAGTGTGTCATGGGGAAAGAACAATGCCATTTGAAAATTCCTCCCTGTAATTAAGTCAAACAATTTTGAATATTAATTGACCTTTAAAAATCACCAGATATTTAACCATATTTCAAAGAAAAGATTGAAACTTTTGGCATTTATAAATTGGAAGCTTTTTGTGCTTTTTCAGTAACAGCAGTATCAACAAGATGGGGACAGAACTGCACTATTAAATAAGTAAACAGGTAACTCTGTAAGCCAAAGAAAAGGGACAGGTGCATAAAAAAGAAATTTTGATTGTAAGTTGCTGAGACTTAACATATGATATGAATTCTCAGCTTTGTGCTCCTGCCATGCACATTGAGGGTTTATAGAGCTTTATCCATCTGTGGTATGAACAGGTCAGTCTGTTCCGAGGCAGCTGGAAATTACATGTCCTGAGAAACCTCGTATAATTTTCCCCAATTGCAACCAAAGCTGACAGAAGGCAGCTAGAGAAAATAATCCTCCCTTTCTAGGTTGTACTGTAAGTTATGTGCAGCACATACATTAAACTAGAATGCTGCTTGAAACAGTTCTCTTCAACAGACATGAGTCTCAAAAATGAGAATCATAAAAGCAGGGAGATTAAAGACCAGAGAGACTGGTGGCCATGCACCACACACCCACACACACATCCATAATCTTCCTCTCTCACAGAAAACAGTCTAGTCTTGCTAAGTGAAAAACAACCTGCTGGATGCATTGTAACATTTTTTTACTCTTTGGAGGCATTGTAAAGATTCTAAAAACATTTAGATGACATATGAAGGCCACTCATACCAATGAAAAGACAGCTAGAGAGTGGCTCTGGTACATGTATACAACATCTATGGTCCATCAGTTACATATTTATAGGGCTAATCTGCAATGAGGACAGTACATGTGTCACTGTTACCATAGTTACAGTGGCCTTGTGGGGCGCATATTGTATCACTCTTGTCATGTACTTATTTATGAGAAAAAGAAGAAATTTCATCTATTCTTGTTTCTTTCTCCTCTTCAGTTCAGCTCTGCATTACATTATAGCCACTTCACTTTCCCACAGTATGATTTCAGATTAGACAGCCATGAAAATGGCACAAGATAATTTTCTGCTGAGAAATATAAAGCCTCCCATGAGGTCATGTGAATTCCAGACAGTGCTTTTTTTTTATAAACATGAAATACTGTATTCGCAACAATATTTTCTATTATTTTTCAAGAGTGGGAGAAAATAGAAGTGAACTCAGTGGGTAGATAATAAGGTAAATAAAGCAACTATTGTATTTATTATTGTAGGCTTCAGTAATTCAACCATCTTTTGATGCAAAGTTTATTACAGATCTCTGGAATCATACTGATTTAATGATAGTTTACTGGCAAAAACTAAATGGTACTTGTCCTGTATTTGATACTTTGGGAAGATAAAGTAGACAGAGAAAATAACAAAATTCTCCCTTCAGTTATTTTTAGTTTTATAGCCTTAAAATATTTGTTAAGTGCATGGCAGTAAAGTTGCTCACAACGTTGGCTAAAACAAACCCATAAAAAATAAAAGCGAAATAACTGATTGCTAATAATGCCCCATGTATTTCAGCACAGCAATGCAAGTTGCTTGCTTTGTGGAAGGCAGGCAAAGGAAAAGTGTCTGTGCTCCTTTGTTGTCCTGTTCCTAGATGTGTGATAGAGGAGGTTTTGGCAAAGTGCAGTGTGCAGGTTTTGGGGGGATACATTTTGCCTCAGTTCAAAAGGAGGAAACTTGAATAGTGCCTGTTCACAGACAGGCTTTTAAATCCTCCTTTTTTTATTACAGTGGCAGGAATATACAGTCAAGTGTCACTTCAGTAGCTGAGAATGGAATTTCTTACTCAGGCAGGTGGCAGCCCTCATGGTTTTACTGTGGCCTCTGTCTAGGCAGAGACTTTTTTTGCAATGACTGTGTTATTGATTTACACAGTGCACTGTTACTCTTCCTATACTAAGTAAAAGCATATAAAAATTTAAAAGAAACAACAAACCAGCAAAAATCCAAAGGTATATGTAACCCCTAAACAAATTTCTGATATCTGATATCTGGAAGAACCGAGGCTCTAAAATATGGGGTATTGGAAGAAACACAACCTCTTTTTTAGGGGGTAAGTTATTGTGTTCCCCAAAAACACCATAAAAACAGGGGTACCCCATCTCCTTATTCAAGTGCAGTTCTAAGGGCGTGTATAAGTTCAAATCCAAGCTGCACAGGTTTGTTTTCCCCTGAAAAAAGAAAGTATGCTTAATATATAGGTGGAAATACTCAGTCTTAATCTGGCACAAACAGGTAGTAAAAGCAGTGTGGGTACAGCAGCACTATCTTTGGAAAAGGACATCAAAAACACTATCTTGGCACAAACAGGTAGTAAAAACAGTGTGGGTACAGCAGCACTACCTTTGGAAAAGGACATCAAAAACACTATCTTCTTGCTATACCCAAAGACAAGACTTGATAAATTGACAACTCCCATCTCCCAGACCCCCACCCAATTTGGGATGTGGAGGTAGAGAAAGTGAGTGAAGTTGACTCTGGGAAGGAAGGAAGGAATGGGGAGAAGGCATTTTAAAGTTCAGTTTTTATTTCTCATTACCTTAGTAATAAGTCAGTTTTCCCCAAGTTGATCTCTTCATCTTGATCCATGATCCTTTCATTATATTTACTGTCCCCTGTCCAGTTGAGACTGGAGAGTAAAAGAGATGCTTTGGTGGCCACCTGGCATCCAGCCAGCATCAATCTACAACATCTATCAGATTTACTGTGAACATAACACAGGAAAGGAGCATTACAGGTAGAACAACATCAATAACCCAGGAACAGGAGGTTGCCATGAAGGGCAGCTCTCACCCCAACTGCACAGTCCTCCTCAAACATGCACTTAATCTAATCTGCAAACACATATTGGTGTCACTTACATATGAAATGAGACACTACTGAGGTTAAAAGCCCTCATAACTTTTTTCCAGTTTTCTGTCATGATGAGTGAGTAATAAACCTGTATTCCCTACGAGAAGAGAAATGTTGATAACTTGAAACTGAGCAGTGCTGGGCATTTGAAGTCTCTGCTGAAGTCATCTTGTAGTATAGAAGGAGCATGAACACTTATGGACACTCCTGGAATCAGGACATGGACAAGGATTTTTATTTTTCTGTAGTCAATAAAGAAGATCCAAGTTCTTTCACACAGAGGAAAACATGGTACCATTTAGATGGCTGCTTTTTGTGCAGTTTTCAGTGAAGGAATATCAAAGGGTCCACCTAATATTGTGAAATGCCCTGAATTTCCACATACTTGTCTAGTCATATCAAAGTTTAACTAAAATTAATCCTACATCTCGTGCTGCCTTATGACAGATTAAAAAATATATGTGTTTATTTGAATCAATGACCAATTCCCAAGTTCCTACAGTGACAGCTAAAAGGACTTCTTTGCACAGCTTTTTCTCCCCCTAACTAGCAAAAACTAAACTGCCTTAGCAAAACATTCCCAATTAATCACCACTACAAGCAAAAGATTTTTTGAATAAGGCTCAATATTTTCTGTGAGAAATTTTCATCTTTTTATTCAAGACAGTCCAATGCTTCATTTTTCATATAACTCATATACCAAAGCTAAACAAAATTTGGAAATTATCTGTGTTGCTCCTAGTTTATTTTCAAAGTGGAAAAGTGTGAGAATGGAAAAGCAGATTCTTGTCTCATGACTATCTAGGGAAAAGAAAAATAAATAATTAAGACTGGGCAGAATTGCTCCCAAGGTGACTTAAAAGCATTCAAGGTTTCCGTACATCTAACATTATTGGAAGCTTCAGTATATTAAAATTGAATATCTTAATCTCTAGATTTGAAGCTGTTGCATACATAGTGGAGTTCTATTCCTTTACTGCCTTCTCTTTATTCTATATTACTCAATTTTATTTTTTTTTTACTCTAGAGAAAGACATTTTTTTTGCTCCCACTGAATTAATTGTCTTGGACTTACAGCTTCCAATTTTACCAGCTGAACAGATGATACCAGCAATATTGCAATGTTTTCAGCAGACAGGATCTCAAATGAATAAGGTCAAGAAGAGAAAAAACTAAGGGAACTCTATTTGCAATCTTTCATTGTTTTCTCCCTCAGAAGAGTCGCAATCAGTAAGAAGTTTATGCCAAGCACTTACTGAGTTTAATTTATCACCTATCCCCAGTGAATGTTCAACAGTGGGAAGTCCTCTCAAAGGGGAAATCTCATTCAGTTCAAGATACCTATAACCTATAATTTGCCCAAAGATCAGTACAATCTCATGAATGGGCTGCTAAGACTTCCGCAAGGCTCTGGGGTGGGTGTGTGGAAGAAGACCTTGAAATCACTCTAAAAATAAGTCACACAGACCCACACAGCTAATGCTATTGGCAAACTTCTCTCTTAGGCTCCGGGACATCACACAGTGGTTTGTCACCAGAAATTGCAAGGCTCTTTCTTCTGGAAATCCTAGCATTATAAAGACATCAACATAAAGTAAAAGTACGCAGTAGCATTTTTCTTAAGTTTTGTCAGTGCTAAGTACTTGCAGCTTCTACTGACTGTAGTCTTACTTGTGTACTCAGCACTTCTGTAAGTCATTTAGTTTGACATTTCCTTGCTTTTTTTTTTTTTTTTAAAAAAACCCTCATAGCATGGCACTTCTGTACGAATGTGATAGCACAACAGAAGTAGATTTTGCTTCTGGTCATATATGACCTACTTTGGATCTACTTTCACAGTCAATTATTCTTTTAGCTTCTCTATCATTTTACACTGTTAAAACTTCTTTTTTTCTTCTTTAATTAAAATTTGATATTTTATTCTCACTTAAGAAAAAAATCCTGGACCCAAAACTGTCAAGGAATTATGACCATATGAGTGAGATGTCATGAATAAAAACTAACATTTTTAAGACTTCAAGACAAATTAGATTTCTCCATTATTTCTGAATATGAAGAAGTGATCTTATTCTAAAACATGCAGAAGTGAGAGGCTTGCACAGCTCTCACTAATCTCCACAGAGACCAGTAGGAGTTTCTATACAATGAATGTTTTTGAACTATAAGTTATATATTGGCATGCCTGAAACATTGAATTATGCTCTTGGCATAGCTTCTCAATTTGAGAAATTCTGGTATGATCTGTGAGAATTTGCAGGAGGCAGCTGAGAAATTGCTAATTACTACAACACAGCTTCAGAAGAAATTAACTTCAGAACTTCATGAGTTCCTGTTTTATGATCCATTTTTTGCTAAAAAGAAAATACTAGCTCTGATATTTGAACTGCATTTCAGACTTCAGTGACAGAAAACTAAGGCATTTAAATTTCTTTGTAAGAGCTCACTTCTCCATCAGTGCGCTCTAATCAGTATCAGTCTCCTTCTCTTCCTCACATTTCCCATTTAGATTCCGTGAGTTTGTCAGGGACACACAAAATACTTTCTTACTTTTTACAAATATTACTTGTTCCCAATTATTGCCCCCAAAATATTTTCTAGACTCCAGCTTGAGATCTGCATGTGTCAGACATCAGACAGCTTCCCAAATTCATTCATGTTCTCTCTCTGAAGAAAAAAAATAAAAAGAACCCCAAAAAACCAAACCAAACCAAAACAACCAAACAAAGTGGAATTAAAAGAGCCAAGAGACAGAAAATTCACCACTCTGCTTCGTAAAACTCTTTCAAAGGTTAAATGCCAAAAGAGCCTGAAACCTGCAACTCGTTTCTAACACTCCAGACACTGGATCTAGTATCATCTGTATCTTTTAAGATGGACATTAAGTTTCACTCCTCCATGTAAACATGCTTTGGTTAAGTGCACCATTAACCATTCTCACTGATAACTTCTAAAACATTTTACTATGAGGCATGTATCCAGGCTTCTCATTACAGTTCCCTCTGCACTCTCTCTGATATATTAGCAAGCTTCCTGATCTGGAGACACCAGAACTGGAGATACTGGTAAAGGTCATACCATATACAAGAGAGGAGTTCAGTCACACCTGTGCCAAACAGGGATATAAAGTCATCTTCACATTTCTTACTCAATATTCTCCAGAATCATGACAAGAGTACATTAATCCTTTTAGACAGTGACCTTGTGAGCTCAATAAGAAAAGCTTATGATCAGGTGAATGTCTGCCAAAAAAACCTGCACTCTGTTCAAGGTTACTGTGCACAGAGTTCATATTCTTCTTATTAAAGGAGTGTTTTATTTAATGCAAGTCATGAATTCTGATCATCTGTGTAAGAGAAGTGCTCTTCTGTTTGGGAACATGTAATTGTATCCAGTGCTGCTGCTTTGCATAAGACCCTGGCAAACTTCTTTGCAGCGAATGTGACCCTTAAAATGCTTGGCAGTTTCACAGTTATTTCAGTCTCTTGTCTTGCATTATATGATACTGTTGTTAGAGGGCTTATGTTGAAAATCCCATAGTAGTAGCAGATTAACATTAATACCTTCTTCAGAAGTTCTCTGACATTAATTCTGTACCTCAAATCTCTCGTGGGAGAAAACACCTGACAAGAAGAGATGAAAATGTAATAAATTAATGAAACAGAAGGAAAGGAACCATATGTAAAAAAAAAAAAAATAAATTAGATGCTTCAGTTGTTTTCCTAAGAAATTGAGAAAAGGAAACTGCTGAGACTTCCTGGGACTGACAACTGCTTAGAAAATCAAGCAGGTTGATTGGTAGAAAATGCCAAACAGAGAGCATGTTTAAGATCCATTCTCCTTAGGCAAATGTCTTAGCTGCGTATACATATATCTTATATTCATATACCAGAGTAGAATTGCAACTAGAGATCAATTCATTTGGACCCTTCACTTGTGTATTTGCTAAAAAGGAATGTCTCAAGGCCCTTTTAGATCTGACCAGAGGACAGATTCTTATTTTCCATATTTTGTTTAAAACATTAATTTAGCCAGGATGGGTCTTAGTCCCTTGACTATATGGGATCCACACCCACATTTTCTGCTTCCCAGAGTGTGTTTCAAAGCATTACTCACACTTTTAGTCAATGACTTTTCAATGTAAATTGCATCCTCAGCCTCAGAAACAAAGGCCTTCACTCAAGTCATGGCATCCTTGACTGGATACTCCAATCTCCATGCCACAAAGGTAATGTTTTCCATTCAATCTGCATCTGTGTCCATGCCACAGGGCTGTCAAGCAGGGTAGGTTCAAGAAGAAAGTTGGAGCAAACCCAGGATCAGGGCTGATATTAGGGATGTCTGAAAAAATGAAAATCATTCCTTAGAATCTCTTGTTCGGACAAGAGGGAGGGAGCTGACAAGAGGATGCTGTAGAAAAAGTATGAGCACTAGTTTGGATCTAGTGCTGTACTAGCTGCTGCAGCCAATGATGAACACAAATCAAGCTTTCCTGTTAACTCGGGCCTCTTGGGGTCATAGAATATCCCATAGGGGAACAATTCAATATGGTGAACCATGTGAAGGAAGAAGCACTTGGAAAGGGACCCCTTAGCCAATTTGAGAATCTTGGCTTCTTGGTAAGGGGAGAAACAGACAACACCTATTTTAAAGATGACATATTTCCTGAAATGCCTGCCAATCTGCGTTGACTAAAATGACTATCACTGAAGTTCAATTAAATAATTGCCCTTGGAATACCACCTCAAGTGCAAGAGAAGTGAACTTCAGGCACAAAAGCAGCTTTCTGAGAACAAAAACCTTAGCTTCTCAAACAGTTAAAGGGTTAATAGTTGAGTTTGAAACCCACTTTGGGGAACAGAAAATGTGGGTGTGAATCCATACAGTCAAGAGATTAAGATCCATCCTGGCTAAATAAATGTTTTAATCTCTCATATACATTTAGATATCTGTGTTTTCTCTCTACGTTACCCCATTGATACCTAAGTGATTTCTGTTCAGAGTTTGTCCAGATTCCTAAGGCAATGTAACAAAAACAATTCCTTTGTCCCTTGAAGCACTAAATTAAGCTAACTTATGCTCATTTCTAGCAGAGCATTATCCTTAAGCACCTTCAATTACTTTATCTCTGTATTGTATTATACAGCAGTCTCCTATTTTCTCAGCTGAGTTTTGTAGGGCTTGCTGTACACCATTTAAGTGAGCTTTAAGGATGTGCTTCAACAATTACTGATGTGACCCTCCATATGACCCAGCTGTTACATGACAAAGGATTAGTGTCTTCATAATTCCCATTTAAAAAGTTAAAATGGATTGAATAGAACAGGTGCTGCATTATTTGTGCTGATCTTTGTCCTGCCATACCTCATTTTCTCTTGTCCAAGCTGAGGAATTTGGAAGATGAGGCAAAGTGTCTCTGCTGAAGGAGCAGCTAAGACTGACTTTTCTATCTCTTGTGGAATCCAGGGGAGCAAAGAGTGGCATGGCTATCAGAGGATGAATAAACAGCCAGGTACCACCGGCAAGCCAAGGCAGCCCTGTTTTTCACCAACCAAAGCCAGTAACACCAAGATAACAGAGACTTTGTGTAGTTCTTTGTTTCCTCCAGAGACTATCAGGTCTGGTAATTGATCTTTGTCTCATTACTTGTGAAATGAAGATTATTGTGATCATGCTAAATGCTTATTGCTGTCACACTCATCTCTGAATCCAAATCATACCAGACTTCGCTCTGGGAAGGGATAAAAAGGATGGATTGTTAAATTGGGAGAGAATAAATCTGACACCTGAGAGACCAGTAGACTGGCTGTGTTTTCCTCCTCCAACTCAGGCAGGGATGCCTTTCTGGGTAAGTGCTGCAATGTCTTTCACCCTCTGATGAATGTTACCCTGGTTGTTGTAGTACTAGCATTATTTATATTACCAATATTAGCTTTACTTAATTAACGCTACTGTAGTTAGTGTATTTATCACTGGCAAATCAGGAATCTGTTATGGCCACTCTCAATAAAAGAATTAATTTTGATTATTTGTGAATCTGATTCAGTGAAAGTCCTTTGCTGGAACTCTGATGCAGCTCAGTGAAAGTCCTGGGACTCTTTCAGACAAACATCGAAACTATTGTCTCCTTGTAACTTGATGCAAGAAAAATTATGAAGGGCTATCTAAATAGAAATGCATCTCTAAAGGGAGAACTCAAGGCCACTGATTTTTGGATATATCTAGAGTAGTCTTTAATTTCCATAATGAGAAAAAAAAAAAGGATATTCTTTCCCTGTATTTTTTTCTTTGAATAAAATCTAAGAAGCAGAAAATTTTACCTCCTGATTGAAATTAGAAGAAAAAAACAATGAGGTTCAACTTTTTGTTCTCATCAGTTGAGATGACAATGTCTTTTCTAGAATGAAGTTTATTTCATCAGAATAAATTTACAAATTTTGAGACAAATGGTTCATATGAACTCCATCAATGCCTAAATTTGCCAGAGCCTGCAATGAAAAGTTATAAGGGCATTTCTCATACATTTTCCCTTAGGCAACCTGAACTTTTATCAGAGAATATTGCACAAGCTGCAAATATCTTAGTCCATTCCTCGAGAATATAATAATAATCTGAATTTATTTTAGTTTTGGGGAAACTTTGGTGAACATAGAATTAATATATACATTTAACACTATTTATGATAATAATATAGTTATAGCTCTGTTTATTATAGCATTAACTGGACTTTCAGTTTGTCTCCAACATTAAATAAATTCACTAACTGAGACTGTCAGCCCCCTCCAGTGTTGCAACTTGTTGTGCAGGAGAGGAAGTAACTGTGATTTAGATACTCCTAGAGAAAACTGTTCCTTCAAAGGATATTGTCAGCTGTCTCTGGATTTTGTAGTTGAAATTATAGCTTTTGCATTTCAAAGCTTATCTTCTGTCTAAACCAGAATTCAGGTGGAAGGCAAACTTTCTGGATGAAAGATGTTCCCTTTAGTTTACCATGTTTGGCAGTGATTCACTTGACTTATCTGATAAAACTGGCAAGGAAGAAATTGTATTCAGGTCTTCAGTAGTAAGAACCATCTGTGATTATATCTGCCATTAAAAAAACATCATATTCCCTCTCCTCTGGCTTTTGCAAGACATCCAGCTGTTCCGAGCTGTTGCCCTGTGTCTGCTTTTTGTCCATCAAGAGCTGACACAACTGGCTACTAAACGTGAAGTTAATGTTGCAATAGCATTCTTCCTCTACACTGCAGGAATAATCTTTTCCCCTTTTCTATTTGTTTCTCAGCAGATTTTCTCTCTATTCAGATCAAACTTCCTACCCACTTGAGACCAGTTAGAGCTTTTGCCGTCAGTCCCAAATAAGTACTCTGCTTTGATACATAAAGTCCCAATTCTCTGTGGGTTCTGCTTTTACTCTGAGGAGAAAGTCTACTGAAAGGCATGATCTCCTGTTCTTTCAAAAACCAAATTTGGCTGGTTCTTTTAGCCAGAAGATAGGCAACCCAAAACCATAAGATCTGTCTGCTTTCTCCCTTTTTTTTTTGTATGACTGGGCCATTGAGATTATATTTTGAGATTTGGATGCTTGTGGCAAAGCTTGTGCCTATAAAAGGTCTGTCACACAGGAAGTGAAATATCTGATAGCTTTGCTTTGGTTTGTTTCATTTTGTACACACAAAAAAATCAATGACGTACTAGTATTAAATCCACTGGGAGGTAAACAGAAGTATAGTTATCTTATAGTTATCTTATTCGAGGCACAAGGAAGGGCAATAGCCTAAATCTCTTCAGCTTATAAAAGGATAGATTAGGGATTTTCTTATAACTAACAGGCAATGAGTCACAAAAATGACTAAACTATTGGTGAATAGAAAAAAAGCAGAAACTGCAGCATTTGTGAACCTGTCAAAAGGTTGCAAGCCATAGAGATGGATTAAAGAGAAAATAGGCAGTACCCAAGCAGCTAAAATTTTTTATGAAAAGCATATGAAAAACACTTGAATCTTTTTATGAAAAGCATATGAAAAACACTTGAATCTTGAAGTCTAGGACATATTTCATAATCATCTAATGTGGGAGGGACCTTTCAGATCATCGAATCTAACTGTCAACTCTGACAAACCTCATACCTGGACAGGACTTGAACCCTTGACCCAGATTAGAAATCTGATACTCTCCCAACTGAGCTACACACCGAGGTCAAATGCCAAAGATCTTGTATTTTTACCCAGCTCCAACACTTCATTTTCTTCTTTGCATTCACATTTTTTAATTTTGGCTGATTTATTTTGTTTACCTGCTTTTAAAATCATCCTACAGCACATTTTCCAGCATTTATGTAATATAATTGAAGAGAAGTAATTTAGAAATTATGACAATGTGCTGTTTCAGAAAGAATAATAGATGGAAAGTAAGCCGCTTCTAATTAGCATATAATTAATCAACAAAGAGAAGTCAGGACGACATATTCAAGAGCAGTTAGTTAAAACCTGAATAGTTCAGGGCTAAAGACAGCAGTGTCCTGTGCTTATGCAACTGACAATGACAAAGCTACTGGAAATCAATAGTGCAAAAAATGGAGAGTGAGTAACAAAGGAGGCAGAAAAAAAGATGCTTCTGAAGCATCCATTTTTGGGAAGTACATAATGCCACTATTTCACATCAGCACAACTTCACACTTGCCAAATTAGAAAATTAAAGAGTTTTAATGAAACTCAGTTTATTTAGAAACTAAGGCTTGTATAAAATCCTTCTTGAAAAACTACTTAATCCCCAAGGAGAATAAATATATAATTTTAGATATAAAAAACTGAAACTGCTATTATAAATTCAAAAAGCTTATTGTTCTTCTTCATGCACTCTCTTGATTTAGTTCTTATTCACGTAAAAGTATGCATTTAATCATTCCTATAAAACACAAAAGGAAAAACTCTGCATACCAGAATACAGAAAGATAATTATCAAAACATGCATTTATTCCTTTAACAAAAATACTCTGATGTCTCAACAGTGAGCACCCATAAACCCACTAATCTAGTAAATAGTGCACAGTACACTTGAAACTTTTTTAGTCGATGTCTGATACTATACAACCACAATCATTATTTTTAGGCTTTAGGCCAAACCCATGAAGCTATTGAGCTGTTTATGTAACACCAGAATTCTCTTTCCTTTGACTTGTAGGGAGGCCACAGCTAAGCTACACCACGAAAAAAAAAGAGAAATATCTCACAATCCCTTGAAAGTAAGCAAAAATACTGCTAAATGCTTCTCTGATACCAGATTGTGTTCTAGAATGTGGTATTTTCCCAGTTTACCAGAGGTCTTTCTTTAAGAAGGGACATTTTTACAAATAAAAATCAAAGAAATACAAAACTGGAGGTATTTCCAATTTTCAATCTTTATGTTTTTTGCAAATTTTTCATGGTTTAGAAATGAATCATAAAGCTCCCTGGTAGCAGGCCATGACAATTGCTTGGTAGAATCACATCTGGTCCAGAAGTTAATTCTTTGAAACCTTCCAGGTTGCCCAGCACAGAGAGATTGATGGACCCGCTGAGAGAGACAGAGCTTCAGAAGGAAACCACAGTCTTGGAAGTTTTTGCAGCTAAAAAATGGCCTCTGTTGGGAAGGCAAATTGTCCCCTTCTAAATATTTAGGAAGAAGTAAAGGGAAAGTGAAGGCATCATAACTTTGGTGGAATGAAACATTGTATGAAGATTATTCTACGGAGATTCAGATGCATATTTGCAAAATAAACTCCTCATAGCTGAATAAACACTGTGTTCAGGTTCTCAGCATCACAGATGGCACTGTTCTACTATTTCTATAGCTACACCACAACAGTCATCTTACAGCATACAAAAGTGTGATATTTGCATTAACAAACAAATGAAATGCAGGTCCATTCTAACAATGCAGAGCATATTTCATTTTAATGCTGCTTTTGGTTTTCTCTGGAAATCTCAGAAAATCCTTCATCCTGAAATAATGGAAAATCTGGGGTCCTGGAATTCTGATTTTGAGGGTAGACACATTATCAAATATATTGAAACTCTGGAAAGAAACCTGTCAAGCCTGCAGTGAAATAATCACAGACTGAAAAATTTCCTATGATCTAAACACTATTTATCTTGACGAATAAATACAATACAGAAGATAAAATACAAATCTTTAAATGTACTCTTAAGATGTTATTTTTTCTAATAATTTTTATGCTGTATGGAAATTATATTGAAAGTGACCTCATAAGCTGGAGTCAAGCAGGTAGCACAAGAATTCATAAACATTCCCTTGACCCTTCTGCCTTCGTGTATATCAATAATCACTTAGACAAAAAGAATTTTTCTTTTTTCATTGGACTGTTTTCTTCACAGAGGAGGAGAAAATCCAGCTTAATGTCTCCAAGCAGCCATAGTTTTTCTGCAAATGCATCTTCAGCACTTCAAGGCCAGTGAATAAGGAGGTTTACAGACCTTACTCTACAAACAAATTCTGTCATCACTGGTTTGCACTGAATTTTTAGCCAGCAAACTGTAAAAAACAAAGTGACTGTATCATTCTGTAAAATTATATTTATGTACTATGCACAACTCAGTCTACATTAAAATTAATGTTTTTGTATAGCTACTACCTTAAAAGAAAATTGTCAAGTGTCAGGCAAAGTCAAGCAAATGCTCTTCCCTAAATATATATGTAGCATGACATCTGAGATACTCTTTTCTTCTTGACACAGTGCAGTCTCATTCACTGCATAACTTCTCATTTTTCAAAAGAAGTACTCACTCAGGAAACTGCCTCTACTGCAGAAAATATACCTGTAAGAATTTCTTAAGAGGGAATCTATAACAAGTACGAAAGTTTTGCTGCATTTTTCAGCATTGTAAATACAAAATATAATTAAGAATAGTTGTCAAATGTTATTTGGTTATTGGGTAGCTGAGGAATATAATGACGATGTCATTTATCTAATATAAACATAAAGAATTGCGATAGTGGAAAAGTGATTATTATCTCCTGGAATCACCTGCTGCCCTCAGAGGAGAAGCTTTAGACTAACTTCAGCAGTTTAAATTATCAGATCAGGACTAAATAATGAAAAAAAGCCACCTTATCGAAGTTTGGAAAAACAGCAAGAGAAGAAAGGACTGAAGAACAGAAAACATGAACACGACATTGTGAACATGACATTCATCTTGAAGGGTTTGTGTATGCCTCTCTCCCCATCTCATCTCATGAAAGAACCAGAAAAGTCAAGAGGAGAGTTATGAGGCAAGACAAATATGTAGAGAGATATTACAAAGATTAGAATTCTTCAGCTTTGAAAAACATAACTGAAGAGGACTATGACAGATGTCTAGGGTATCACAAGTAGCTTGGAAAACACACAGAGAATGACATTGCTTCTCATGGCACAGAACTAAGAGCTCTCATGATACAAAACTAAGGGTTGTTGCAAGAAATTAGCAAGTGGAAGGTTCAAATCCAAAAAAAAAGTCCTTTCTTCAAGCAATACAAGCACAGCATCCATTGCCATGGAAGACAGAAGAGGCCAGAAGTTTGTAGGGGCTCAAAAAGTCATTCAATAAATCAGCCATCATGTATGGTCTGGGTCCAGGAACTTCTTCTGTAAAGAAATTCCTGAGCCACAGCCCATTGGGAAAGTACACTCCCATCAATGCATGTGCATCCATGTCCTTATACTTTTCCAGTAATTCAGTCTTGCAGAAATCAAATGGATCTCTGTTATAACCCACTGCAGCCATGCACATACGTTGTAGGCATACTGTATGTTTAAGGCATTTTAAACCACCAAGACTGTAATTACAGAATGGTTTAGGTTGTAAAAGACCTTAGATATCTAGTTCCAACCTACTGTCACACAGTAAGTCACTCTGAAGAATCTCACACAATGAATTCAGACCAAGACCAGACCAAGATAAGGGCTATGAGGGACCGAGAGACAGCAAAGATAATTTTGAGGGTCAGTTTTTGTGAGCTATCAGCAGCAGGAAATGTGAAGCTACAGTGAAAGAATGACTATAAGGGATTTTACTCTTAGGCAAATTCACACTGAGATTTGCAAATTTTCTAAATTTTCTGGGCCCAGAAAAAGGCATGCTGATGTTACAGCCACCTCTTGTTGCATTTCTTTCCTTGCTCTAAGAGAGGAGCCCTAAAAGGATACAGAATAATTTTTTTCTATAGCGTTTTTAAACAAAATATTTCTTTCCTCTGTCTCATGCTTCAGGAAAGCAGAACTATTTTCATTAAAATAATTTTCTGAGAAAATTGGACAGAATTTCAGATTAAATATTTCCTAGCACTATTCCTTAGTACTACTGGTCCTACACATTGGTTTAGGATAAACAAAGCTGTATGGAATACTTTATGAATAATAAAATTCTTTCTATTAATATTCTGATTATGATAGAAAGAATATTTGAAAATGCCTGTGAATCAAACCATATTTTGAGGCATGTTCATTCTCAAGTTATTTTGGAAGACACAGAAGAGTTCTTGCTATGGAGGAGGGCATAACTACTTGCACTTCTGATCCCCTGGTGAGGAGTCTAGTATTTTAGCCTAATTTACCACTGAAACTGAGTTTGAGCAAAATGTCAGACTACAAATTAGAAGGGCTGATCCTTTCCAAATCTCAAATGCTATTATGGAGGTGGTAACTTCCAGCAGAATAGCTGAGCTGACAGCTGCGGCTGACGTCTTCAACTACTGCAACAAGACTTGCTCATCTGTCAAAGACCTTCAAGAAACCAAATAGCTGGCTGTCTGGGAATAAGTTACCCTTCACAGCACTTCAGCATTTAGTTTCACCAGCTGGGGCCCAAGCTGCAAGCATTTCCACTGTATAGTACTGTTCCCTGAAGCTATCCATTCTGAATGTCATATATACAGAGACAACATTATTGCAAAAATATTTACGGCAGCCTGGTTGGGGCTGGGTATAGCAATGGAGAAGAAAGTATCTGGCATACTTTGCAGTGATGAGAGGCATTATTCTCTCTGTTGCTCAGTTCTTGCTGCCAGGAGATACCTGCAGAGAGGGACAACTTTTGCCTGCTTGCAATGCTTGCAGGCAAGATCCTTTCTGAAAAAACAAAGGGAATGCTACTATTAAATGCTGGAGGAGCTGTCTTTTCTATACCACACAATCACTCTTAGTTAATTTAAGATATAGAAATATCAGCCACAGTAACTCAAAAACCATGTACAGGACAGGAGTAGGTTGGGCTCTCCCACCTACTCTCCTCCACTCCAGGTACACTGTGTGTGATTAAAAGCAGTGATGGTTCAAATATTTAGTTTCATTGCAGAATTTAACGCTGAAACAGCCCTTCTACAGCCTCTTCTATAATCTCTGGGCTTTCCAAACTGTTTTTGTTGCTCTAGGTCCACGAAAGCCTGTAAAACTCCAGGGTTAGCATTCTTCAAAGACATGACTGTAAATCAAAAGCTGACAGTCTGTATTTCCAAAACATAATTATTTCATTTGATATGTTAGTTCCTGGTAATGTTGATATAAAAATTTCATTATGAATGAAAAGCTAATAGCTTTGTGTTTAAAAAAAAACAGTCTGATATTTTCTTTCCTTTTATAAAAATTTCATCATAAGTTTTTCTACCTTCACCTTTGCATAAAAAGAAGGAGAATTTACCTCATAGCAACAGATTTACTTTTCCTCTATTGCATATCTATGCCAGCAGCGCAGGATAAAGAAAAGCCTTTTTGATCAGCTCTCCCATAACATCCTACAAAATTCTAAGATAGCTTCTAATTCTAAGAATAGTTGTGGCTGACAGATTTCATGTACAGTTAGCTGTAATACCATGTGATTTTGTCATGAGTCCAAACTCAAGGAACAAAAGGAAGTGACCAAAGCTTACTAAGCAAATTTTCTTTAGGCATTGCAGTAGCATTTCTGTAAATATTACAGATTACCACAACTTGATTTCATGTAGTTATTGGTTATCTTCTTCTGCCCTAAAACATACATCTTGACATTAATAAGGTTAGATCTTAAACCTTTAAATTCACACATATGTATACGTCTATGTGAATGTGGTGAGACGCTGGAACAGGTTGCCCAGAGAGGCTGTGGATGCCCTCTCCCTGGAAGTGTTTCAGGCCAGGCTGGATGAGGCAGTGAGCATCCTGCTCTAGTGGGAGGTCTCCCTGACCATAGAAGGGGGCTTGTAACAAAATGATCTTTAAGGTCCTTCCCAACCCAAAACATTCTATGTATATTAATATCTGTACATAGAAGTAGGAAGCCTGTGAGTGACTGGTCCACTGAATATTCAGCCAAGAAACAATCCAGCATATTGCCATGAAGTGAGGGTTCTTAGTCCTTTACTTTCTTTATTCTTTTTTTAAGAGAAATAATGAGAAAAAGAGAATAGTTTTTACAGATACCTGAAACAGCAGCAATGAACTACCAGTCCTTAGAGTTCTGAAACACATAAATAAAATGGCTTTTTTTAAATCCAAAATATGAAGTATGTAATCAAACACAGTTGCTGCAGCAAAGTTCTAACAGGTAGAAAAGGCAATTTTCCACTTTTTTTAGAAATTCCTCTGACTCACAAGACAAGAAATTTTTATACTTGCACAAGGATGAAACAAAATTTAAAAGCATTATTGTAAAATGTCTGTGTGAGATGATAGGATGTAATTAGCATTGTTGAGAGAAGAAACACCATGTCTCTCTCCTGTCTTTGATGCTTGGAACATCTCCCTACATCTATATATCTAGCACATCCCTATATCTAGAAGAGACTCGGTTATCAAAGTTCTTTTGACTTAGAGTGCTCCATACTGCCAGGGAAAGCAGTCATGGAGTAATAAATAGTCAGATGATGTTTAAAATATGTTACAACAATGGACCAATGCATTTCAGTGCCAATAAACACAACTAATGTGAAGTGAGAGGGTCGAAGGGGAGAGGAATTAAACATTCATTCACTCTAAAGGATTTTACATTAACATCAATGATCTGATATGTCATTGCAGTCAATTAGGTGGAGACGTCCGTTCACTATGCAAGTCCAGATACAAAGCAAGTACTATGCAAAGTATGCATAAGGAACAATCATATGAAGAAAATCATAGTTACATATGCAAAAAAATGTAGCTTTTCTATTATCCTTGAATACTGTGGAAAGTATGAACAATAAAGAAGCACAGAAGATTCATAGAGGAGTGATAAGAATAACTGGATGAGAAAATGCTCTTGCAAATAGTCTAAAAAGACTGAAACAGCTTTAAGAATATTTTAAAAATCAAATAAGTCTTTGTTTCCTAATTCATGAGGAATCAAATTGTAAGAATTCAAAATTTATAATTAAAAGAGATAATAGTTTATCACCCAACAAGGGTGCAGTCAAACTGAGGAACTCATTTCATACAAAGTTATTTTGTTCTGAAAATGAAAAAGATTCAAAAAGCAATTCAGGATTTTATGTGAGTACAAAGAGTTACTGTAATATTCTGCAAGAAGGAGGTCAGACTACTGTGTCAAGACTTAATTCTTTCTAATCATCTCCAATGGAGAAGAGTGCAGAATTAGGGTTAGCCTGTATGGGGTAAGCAATTCCATATCTCTGTAAGAGAGTTTTCATGTCATCCTGATCTAATATGACCACAAGGCAGAATGAATATAATATTTCCTCTGTCACATCATGCATAATAGGAAATACAAAGATTTTTTTCAGGACTGTTTAAAATCTCTTTGAAACTTTGTATGAAAGTGTTGGCCAAGTGGCAAAAATATATAATACCGGAATTTCTTTCATAGAAACAATTTTATTTTAGGAAAAGATAAGATCTTTCCATCAGAACAACAAATAAAAATGTTTTTCAATACAATGGTGTTCTCAAAGAGACTTAAGAATAGTCAAGTACAAAAAAACCCCAACAAATAAAAAGGTTGAAATTCAAAAAGAAAAAGTAGTATCTTTCTGAGTCTCAGCAGCAAGCTGCCAGGCTGTCTGCTGGCACTCCTGCAATAAGCACACATATGATCACAAAAAAGGATGTGTTGTCTGCCTACATTCATGTCTATGTTTTCAGATGGCACTCAGCCCATTCACATATTGATTGGAAGTTTTGGTGTAGGAATGGGTGCCAAGGTATTTTGAGTTTAGATGGGCAGCTTGCATAAATAACATTACCAATCCTATATCATTCACAGAAAGTCCTGCAAACATGCCAAAAAACATAACAGCAGTTGGCATTGTATTTTCTGGAAAGAATAGTCTGCTTTAAATGGGAAACAGAAGGCAAGATGTATCATGTTGCATAGCAGTAATTACATGGGGAGCCTACATTCTCATCACTGAATTCAGTCTTGCAGGCAAACATGGGTAGGTTTAGAGATGAGTAGGCTTCCATTAAATGGAAAATGTTTTGCACTGGAGAGGTGATTCAGTCTCTCCCAGCCACAGTATTACCCTCAGGCCCAAAGCACTATCTAGCATCTCAGAAAGATTATGATATTGGAGTCTTACTGTGTGGGGTAGGAAAAGCCAGCCAACTTGCAGTTGTAGGATAGCATTTATTTCCTGTCTGCTTGGATGGGTCACAGGGAGCAATGGACCTGAAATGAAGATCAAGGAAATTGATCCCCCCTCTCATTCAGCCAGTTGCATCTGCTATCCCATTAACTGCTTGTCTGTGAAAACTTCCCTTGCATTTGTGGCATGGTTTTGCAGAAACTGAATCAGGCAACTTCCTTTATTCTAATACAGATGTCCACAATCTTGCTTAGACATGTTATTAAGAGTGCCTTTAAAAGAAAGCAACTCTTCTTGGACAGTCTGCTGGAAAAGAGGTTTAGGTGCAGGGGGTACTAGGCTGCAGGACTTCAGCCAGTTTATTGAAGAATGAGGATTTCTAAGTAGAGAGTAGGCAGAAGAAGGAGGATAAATTACTTATCTAATATTTTAGCAATGGACTTTTCACAGGCTAGAATTAGTACCTTTACTATGTTTAGGGATTTATAAGAGATTTTTTTTTTCTACAATTTTTGTATAAATTTCAAATTACAATTTAGAAATTCCAGTAAGTTAACATATACTTGTGTATTTTTATTAGGAAATTACAGTAATCATATTTTTATCTGTATCTGTTCCTTTTTTTCTTTGCTATTTCACATTAACTCTGATATTATGGTTTCCATTTTCTCCTTTGCCTCAGATCCTTACATGATCTGAGGTTGAAATCTCCTATCTTAGGCTGAGGAAGGAGAGGAATTAAAGTCATTATTAACATCTAGTTTATATTCTGTCATTCTGGATATTAGCAGTTGCTATCCTCTCTCACTATAGATGTGCTTACATTTTTCCTTGACATCTCCACAGCACAAGATCTCCATGGACTCTTTCAGCTGGAAAAGTGCTTATCCATGACTGTGTTTAAAATAATGCTGGTTCTCACTTTGTGATCAAGTTCTGTGAACCTGGTATTTGTGAACAAAAGACTGGCTGTTCACTGCTGAGAGCGGGATTACGTCTGTGACTTGCAGTAGTACAAGACCGCAGCCAATCTCCTTCCCAAGTTTAATAGACTTGGTATCATGGTCTATCCAAATGGTGGCAAGGGATTTAGAACTATGCCAATACTTAATTCCTCCAAATAGTGCCTTTTGTTGATTGATTTCTTATTTTAATTTTTTTAAGAAAAACTTCATTGCAATTAAATATAACTTCTGGATAAAGATGAAGAAAAATTCGGTCTTTTGTATTAGATGGGATTGTACTAAACTCTGGTTTTGGTATTTTTTTCCCTACAGCAAAGGTAGCTAGTTATGTTTAATAAATTTATTTTTTATAACCTAAATGTACCATGTTCAACCTTCTTTGAGGAAGAAGCATCTATTGTTTTACAAAAGAACAGAAGTAACTTTTGGTCTAATGGAGAACTGAAGAAGTTTGGCATAGTGAGTAGATCAGAGCTCAAGTTTCTTCTGGGCTGATCCCAAAATTAATTAAAACAGATTACCTACAAACACCTAATTATGCTATTTACTTAGCTACAGATTACATTGTCCTATTTTTGGTGATGAAGGCAAAGCAATTTTTCAGGCTGCGTTGCAATTAGTAAGGCTGACAGCTGATTTGTCTGTCTCCAAATCTTTGTACCGACATGTGATCTGTATCTTAGAGACATGCTTATTGTAGCATATGATTTCTGTTCCTTATTTTGTATTTAATTGCTATGACACATCAGAATCAGAAACCCAAACTTTAATCAGTCCCAACAATATTTACCAGAAACAAAAAATCTAAACTACAGAACACGCAATTTGTCTAGCACTTGTACATAGGGAAATATGTAGAATCTCCCTCCCACATGTGAACCAAATTAATTTGACTGCTGGATCTGTGAATTTTCCCTCTGAATTTTGCATAAAGCTTATGGTGCTGTGACTAGGAAGGTAGGAGGCACCTTAAAGCTACCTTTACTGCCAATAGCTGCATATCATTACTAGTGACAGACTCCTTCAGTCCCACAGGGATTTGCTGTCAGACTGAGTTGGGCTCAAAAGCTGGCATACTGTTAGAGTGCTGTGTCTCCAGCTGATTTGCCTTCTGGATAGTTATGACTGTACACAGTCCTTCCAGTCCTTTTTTTTTTTTTAAATTTTCTTGGGTTTTGGTTGTTTGGTGGAGTTTTTTTGCATAAGATGGAGGAAATTAGGACTGGTGTATGTGGGTGCACTCAGGAAAACACTGCATCAAAGCAAAGGAGGAGAGCGTTTCTCCCTCAGAAAAAGCTGAGTGCAGTTCAGCTGCATTTCTCTCTGCAAAACCCTGTTACGGAAGTGAGAGAAAAGGAATCGGCTGTGTGAGCTGCAAAGTAATATGAGAGGTGGTTATTAAAAATAAACTTGATTTCTTCTCATTAATGACAAGTCATTGATAGTAGTAACACATCTTTAATTAGCTCACAGGATTTGTAAAGCCTGGTTTGATAGCATTATAAATCTGAACAACATAGTGCTTTGGATTTAAAGAAAACACTTTCTCCCACTGAAGACATAAAAAGACAAGGGAGACTTGGAAATTCATTCAGTTTCAGCTGCAGGAAGAATTGATTTATAAAGCAGATAGATAATTCAAGTAACTTGGATAATAGTCTGCTTGTCAAAACCAAAGCAGATCAACTGAAATTAATCTTTTTCAGAGATATAAAAACAAGATTTTCAGATATAGTGCAAGAGGAATGAAGTATGCTTGACTTCCTCAAGATATTAGATGAGATTCTACAGAACAATTTTGAGAAGAAAGTAGGAGAATAGAAACTAGACTGTATTTGTGAAGATAGATAACTACATAAAGGAAACCACAAAAAAATCATTAACAAAATTAAAAAAGGAAAAAAATATCTTTTTCTATAGACAAGAAGTATTTTCAATCCCAAAAGCTGGACTTCACATTGAGAAGGTGGTTCATAAATATAAAGCATTGTTCATGTAAAACAAACCTAGTATCAGTGGCTTAAACCAGTGTAATGTATTGATTTCTGAAGATCAATGCACTTGGGGGAAAGATTTATTATGTTCTCATAAAGGATTAAATCTTGTGCACTGATCTGAAGAGATTTTTGGGAAGGCTCTTATGGTCGGTTAGCTATAATTGGGTTCTGTGACAACAAAGATCAATGATTTTTAACTCTAACTTCTTTCAAGCTGATCAGTAGCTTGTCTCTGAACGCAGGTAAACCAGAATATTTTCTGAACATCCTCTGTCCTCTTGCATAAGCCATTTCCATAAGCCACCTCACATAAATGGAACAATCTCTGAAAAAGGTAATGTTTTAACTAAAAAAAATTAAACCACAGATACCAGGAGAAAAATTGTTCAACCCTCATATGTGTTATGAGCCTTAATCACATATAGCAGACCATTGGACTGCTAAAGAATATATTCTGAAAAAAAAAAGTTCTTTCCTGTATAAGTCTGTGTGATCTAATCCTAGAATATCATCAGATCAGGAAAAAACTTTCTGCTGCCGGATATGTTCTGACCGCTCTAAAGATGCAGGTAAAAGAAGGATCAGGACTGGGGCATATTAAAATTAATTTCCTTCAGAACAATGGAAAGGACTTTTTTACTTCCTGTGCTGTATTGAATCTTACAGCACATGACTATTTTGTCTGTAAGACTGCTCAAGAAAGAGACATTATTTCTTTTCATTCTATTATGGGAAAAGTTTTGAGTTAGCTCTCTCTTCATATCCAGGAAAAGAAGGACTAGTTTAATTCTAACTGCTTTTAATTTCCTTTGGATTGGAATCAGACACAGAACATTGCCAGCAAAAAGAAGATATATTCATAATTGGAATGGCAGAGAGTGGAATTAGAGACCTGAATTCAGCCTTAAATGTAACAGCTCAATGTTAGAGCCTTTCCACAGCCATGGTTATAATCTGCCTTGGTTTAAAATTTTTAATTTAATGCCCTACTGCAAGTTGATCTCTAGTGTACTCAGTGATTTTGATTGGGTATTTCATTTAAATATTCTTTGTGGAAATGAGATACAGCCAGTTTAAGCAGAGCTTTTAGGTCTTTCCAGTGATAAAATGCTGCTATTTCAGGTGCAACAAGAAATGTCTGGAGCACAAAGCAAAAAAGTAAAGTTGACAGCTGGTCTGTGTTGGTTTTGGGGTCTTTGTTTGATTGACCAGAAAGACAACCTTTGCATTTGGATTTGAGCTGGGAGATCTGGCACTGGACACATGCTGAGTCCAAACTGAAATTGGTGTCAGCATCAGACAGCAGGCCATTTTCCTACTTTGTTGCACAAGAAAAATTATTATTCTAAAGTCTTATAATCAAATTAATTTGGTCTTTAACTTTGAATTAATGAAGTAATATAAAAACTTTAGAGGAATACACTCTTCTAAGAAAGAAAACCTCATTTGTTACTTGTCCTTTTTCCTTTATCTTCAAATTCCTCCATTGGTCTGCTGTTTTGGGGTATTTTTGNGCATCAGACAGCAGGCCATTTTCCTACTTCGTTGCACAAGAAAAATTATTATTCTAAAGTCTTATAATCAAATTAATTTGGTCTTTAACTTTGAATTAATGAAGTAATATAAAAACTTTAGAGGAATACACTCTTCTAAGAAAGAAAACCTTTAACGAGTCATTTGTTACTTGTCCTTTTTCCTTTATCTTCAAATTCCTCCATTGGTCTGCTGTTTTGGGGTATTTTTGGTTAGTTTGTTTGGTTTTTTTCTTTTTGTAAAACTACAATTTATTGAAGTCCGAACAACTGTTAGGACAGGTATTGAATACAGTTAGATTAATCAGTTAATATTTTCTAACGCCCCTTAGCCATGCAAATGAGAACACGCTCTGGGTGCAGCTGACTGATAGAAAAAATTTCATGGCAGGAAATACGGGAAGATGGTGTGCAACTTCATCTTGCGGCTATCTATCACTCCACCTCTGCTGCCATAAGAAAGAGGAAAGCAAGAGGGAAGACAGAAAAATAAGTAAAACAGATACAAAATACAACATTATGGACCTGAAGTCACCTGGCTGTGATTTTTGGTTGCTTTATACCAGGATGCTGAGTTACATCAGAGCTCCAGTAATACAACAAGGCTGGCTGGATTCAATTACTGTCATCATACTCTGGCTGTCTAACTATGAAATGGAACACCCAGTCCAACCACATCTCAAGAAAGATATCCTCAAAACTAAAGTTTATATAAATATATGCATTCATTAAAATGGAAGAAATAAAATAGAATTGCAAAAATTCAGTCGCCATTACTCTTCCACAGAAAACCTTGCCTACATATCAGGAAAATTATATGCAGTAACTACAGGAGATCAATCTTACTTTTAAAAAAATAAACTCCTAAAACCCCTGAGTTAGTTCTTTCGGTTCCTTTTCTTTCTCCAGAAAATACTGAATAGATGTCTAAGCTTCAGCCTTTTCAACAGGAGTAAAGGGTGGATATAAATAACANTAACAGCTCAATGTTAGAGCCTTTCCACAGCCATGGTTATAATCTGCCTTGGTTTAAAATTTTTAATTTAATGCCCTACTGCAAGTTGATCTCTAGTGTACTCAGTGATTTTGATTGGGTATTTCATTTAAATATTCTTTGTGGAAATGAGATACAGCCAGTTTAAGCAGAGCTTTTAGGTCTTTCCAGTGATAAAATGCTGCTATTTCAGGTGCAACAAGAAATGTCTGGAGCACAAAGCAAAAAAGTAAAGTTGACAGCTGGTCTGTGTTGGTTTTGGGGTCTTTGTTTGATTGACCAGAAAGACAACCTTTGCATTTGGATTTGAGCTGGGAGATCTGGCACTGGACACATGCTGAGTCCAAACTGAAATTGGTGTCAGCATCAGACAGCAGGCCATTTTCCTACTTTGTTGCACAAGAAAAATTATTATTCTAAAGTCTTATAATCAAATTAATTTGGTCTTTAACTTTGAATTAATGAAGTAATATAAAAACTTTAGAGGAATACACTCTTCTAAGAAAGAAAACCTCATTTGTTACTTGTCCTTTTTCCTTTATCTTCAAATTCCTCCATTGGTCTGCTTTTTTGGGGTATTTTTGGTTGGTTTGTTTGTTTTTTTTCTTTTTGTAAAACTACAATTTATTGAAGTCCGAACAACTGTTAGGAGGAAGAATACAATAACAGGTATTGAATACAGTTAGATTAATCAGTTAATATTTTCTAACGCCCCTTAGCCATGCAAATGAGAACACGCTCTGGGTGCAGCTGACTGATAGAAAAAATTTCATGGCAGGAAATACGGGAAGATGGTGTGCAACTTCATCTTGCGGCTATCTATCACTCCACCTCTGCTGCCATAAGAAAGAGGAAAGCAAGAGGGAAGACAGAAAAATAAGTAAAACAGATACAAAATACAACATTATGGACCTGAAGTCACNAACAGGTATTGAATACAGTTAGATTAATCAGTTAATATTTTCTAACGCCCCTTAGCCATGCAAATGAGAACACGCTCTGGGTGCAGCTGACTGATAGAAAAAATTTCATGGCAGGAAATACGGGAAGATGGTGTGCAACTTCATCTTGCGGCTATCTATCACTCCACCTCTGCTGCCATAAGAAAGAGGAAAGCAAGAGGGAAGACAGAAAAATAAGTAAAACAGATACAAAATACAACATTATGGACCTGAAGTCACCTGGCTGTGATTTTTGGTTGCTTTATACCAGGATGCTGAGTTCTATCAGAGCTCCAGTAATACAACAAGGCTGGCTGGATTCAATTACTGTCATCATACTCTGGCTGTCTAACTATGAAATGGAACACCCAGTCCAACCACATCTCAAGAAAGATATCCTCAAAACTAAAGTTTATATAAATATATGCATTCATTAAAATGGAAGAAATAAAATAGAATTGCAAAAATTCAGTCGCCATTACTCTTCCACAGAAAACCTTGCCTACATATCAGGAAAATTATATGCAGTAACTACAGGAGATCAATCTTACTTTTAAAAAAATAAACTCCTAAAACCCCTGAGTTAGTTCTTTCGGTTCCTTTTCTTTCTCGAGAAAATACTGAATAGATGTCTAAGCTTCAGCCTTTTCAACAGGAGTAAAGGGTGGATATAAATAACAGAGATTGACTTGAAGAATTATAATCATGAGAGTGACAGTCTCAAAAAAAGAAGCCGAATAATTTTGCATAAGAAAATTATTTTTCAACAGGAGATTCAAAATAATAGATCTTCCATTGGCAGTACTTGATTACTACTAAATGTATTGTGTATTTGTCAAAAGGAAGTGCTAATGAGTCCCTTTTGGTCTCAACCTCCTGAAGGTCACTTCTCTTTAAATGGCTTTTCTTCTTGCATTGACAGCCAATGAACTGGTTAGACTATTTTATATAATGCAAAATTCCATTTTAATTTCCAGATCCTCAGTGGGGAAAATACATGATTTTAAAACAAAGCTGGAAGACAGGCGATGACAAAGAGAAGGAAGGGAGGGGGAGAAGTCAGGAAGGACCAAGAGGATGTATATTCTTCAACCCTGCACTCTGTAATGCCAAATATGTGACTAGGCACAAGTCAAGTGGAGAAGTCAAGTGAAGGGTCCATACTACAATGGGAAGAATGCTCTTCCTATCCTCACTGTGGATCTGCTGTATTGGTCAAAAGGTGGCCTGAAAGTTGGCAAGAAGGAGACAGGAATTCCAAGGCAGCTGAAATAAACTGGAAGAGAATGGCTGAGAACTAGAAAAATCTTCATGTCATCTTCTGTGTAGGCCTGGCTACAGAATAAAACACTTTAAACTTTTATACAGGAATAAATGATAGTTAGGTACCTAAATTCCCCCACTGATGCATATGAAAGAAAAATTAAAATATCAGATTCTTTATTTCAAGTTCTCAGATAATTATTACACCACATTAGGAGGGAGATTTTCAAAGTTATGCTAAGAAATGTAGCTGTGCAACCTCTCTTTAAATTTATTGGGGATCACTCAGTTTAGCCTTGGTTCAATGCATTGAAAATGGACCTACCTTCTCTTGGAGAAAGGGGAAGCATTTTTTATCCCTTCTTTGAAGACATTTTTAAGTATCTAGGAGACTTTTCCATTTCTGTTTTTTTTTTCACAATTTATTCCCAAAAGATTGTACTTGTTACAGAATTTTTTATATCTTAAACTATTTGAGGTATCTTTTCAAAGGGCTGTTACTAAGATTGCAGGATTTTTGCTCTCTCCAGTCATGGTCAAAAAGAGTACTGCCTCTATTTTTTTTTTTCCTACCGCAAGCTTATGTGTATTAGTCATGCTTTGCTCCAAGACAAATGTCTAAACTTACTCCTGAAATGACAGTTGATACTGTTAGAATAATGTAATTCATACATTTGAATTTAATCAAGTTTGAATCATTAAAGCTGTGTATTTTCATTACAAAAAACAAAATAATTGAACAGATACCAAAAAATTACCCAAATAACCATCATATGATGAACTATATAAAGGCATAAAAGTGGTATGAAATTAAAACAATCTGTACAAACATAGGGTTAATTATTTTTCTTCTATGTTTAATTTCCCTCAAACTCCTCATGCAGTAAATAAAATAATCTATTTCACCCAGGCTTTAAAACAATATAAAAAAGTCTAATAGCAATTTTTTGTACTGTCCCTGTACATTTAAAACTAATGTTAGAATTGCACAGCAGTCACTTGCCTGGTTGTAGAGAAGGTAATATAAAATCATAATGCTCCATAATTCCTCTGAGAATACTACTAATGAGGATATTTCCATAACATAAGACACTGCAGGAATGACAAGTAACAAGAAATATGTAAGTTTGGTACTGTATAAATACAGTGAAAAAATTATCAAACATTCGCCTGATTGTTTTAAGGCTTCAATTTAAACTTAATATAAGGATATTTCATCTTGCCATTTTAAGCCTCTAATTGCAGTCACCATCCTTTGGCTTGGCATCTGAATCACAGTATGATGAGGCTTATTTTTATACAGGGAAACATCTTACAAGGAAAGGTCATACTTCACGTAATTCTGTCTTTGTTTCACTGCTTCAGCCTATCATAATACGAAATTTTATCAAACTCAAATCAGAATTTTATTTTTAAGCACGTTTGAGAGAATAATTAAGGCCAAATATCATGTTACCTAAATTAAAGAGAGGGAATATGAATCATTCCTTTCACTTCTGTCTGAAGAATCTAGACCAACCATGATAAAATTCATAAAGGCAAAACATGCTGTTCTTTATATGAAGAAAGAAAAACAACAGATTTTTCTCTACAAGTTACTTTAAATATTACAAAATGTTTCAAAATAATCTCTCATATGCTTCTTGAAAAGACAGAGATTAATGAGCATAGACTGGGAACTGCTCTCTCCTTTGTATGCTGAAGAAAAAATATCAGAGGCCCTAACTGACTTAGCTAAGATGTAGTGGAAACAAGGCATTTTTTTAATGCTGTCTTGAAAATGCTTGTTTCTATTCTCTATTTCTGAAGTTGTCTAACACTCACAACAATTCTGCATAAGAGGAAAACTCTCTAATGATCAGTAATCTGTGACAAGAACATTTTCCTGCTGTACTGCAATACACTCTGGGGACACACCAGTGCCCACCAGTCTAGATTGGTGTGCAAGACGATCTTAAGCTTTGCAGACTAAATAGCCTGGATCCATGCTGCTGACCCTGATACTCTGCATCTTGCAAATACCCACACAAAGAACAAATTAATTTCTAAGGGATATTGAGGTATTTAGAATGTCCAAAGATGTGATTGTTGAAACAGTTCTCAGCAGTACCATGGAGTTAGACACTTAGAGGCTATTGTAAGTCTCATTAAATGAAGACCTGAATATAGGACTTTCAATAATTGAAGACACAGTGATTTGCTCAAGTTACACTTACGTAGATATTTGAGATGTCTCATGAAGATGTGTAGGACCACTACTAACTACATCCAAAACAAGGATCAGGCAGGTGTCTGATGACACAGAAACCACAGGTGACGTGCTCTTCCCCATCGACAGCTGGAGGCCAGGTTATCAGAAATGGCAATAAATGCCTATTTTTAGACACTGGAATCACTACCCCAAAGCTCATGGCAGGATAAATGTTTGACCCAAAACATGGCCTGAGCACAAAATTTGTACCTCAGTCACTGAGGCCTCTTTCCTCATCTTAGTTTCTTAGGAACAGCTTATGTATATTGGCTAGTACACAAATATGTTTGCAGGAAACCTGAAGAAGTATCTCCATCTGGATGGTCCTAAGTCTGCTTCAGTTCTGGGATCAACATTTATAAGCCATTTGATCTCACTAGACCTACTTTGACAGTTTTTGTCCTGAAGAAAATTATTCATAAAAGTGAAAAGAATGGCAGAACATTTTCCCTGTCGAGGAAGAAGTCGACTTGCTGACACAGCTAAATTGATGCTGGTGCTTTCATGCTTCATTACTTCCATCAAAAGAAACATCGTATTTTCTTGCTGAAGCTCAGCAAGTCCTTCAATCTCCACTGAAGTTGAGTAATTCCAAGTGCTCTTTTGTGCACAGAATTTCAAACTTCTACTGAATTCCCATCTTACATTAAAGTAAATAAAATATTTTAGTCTTCTAGCTGCATTATGCATGAAAATGAAGGCAGAAATAACAAGAAAAAACCCAGCAGTGAGTAGCATGGATTTGATTACAGATTGGGTCTGCGTTTTCTTGCTTACCATTAAACATAATCCTTATTTTGGTATATCAATGATCAGCAAGAACACCACAACAGCAGAAGAGAAAGAAAGGGAGGCAAATCTGTGAAATGTTTCAAGTGTGAAATGGTTTGTCTTTGGCTATTAATTATTCTAGTGAATTCTTTTTCCAGTAATAAAAATAGCTGTCACAAGGGTTACAACATACGTATATCCAAAGGAGGCAATTCAGACCAAAGCTGCATATTGCTATATAAACTATTCAATAAATACTAATGAATAATAAATTCAGTTACATAAATCTAGACTTGTTTTCATGTTGTTTGTGAACAAAGGAGTGCTAGACTTAAGACACAATAAACGGTGACGTGGGGTTGAGGCTTCTGATTTAGGAAGTACTTAAGCATGTATATAAACTCTGACACAATCTCAGATCTGATTAAATTCTAAGCAAACAACATGCTTAAATGATTACACTATCCAAAGCAACACTACATTCCTGTTGAACTGTAAATCTAATGTGCCAGCTTGCATGGGTCTTTTAAGTTACATGTTCTTGTTAGGCTTATTACACAGGCTGACTTGAAATTTAGAGGCTTCAGTTCCTACGGAAATAACAGAAAGAGTGACTCAGCTCTTCACTACTAGAGGACACTTGACTTAAGGTAAACTAGCAGGCTCCAGCAGAGACAATTCAGACAGAGCTAATAGCAGGGTTGTACAGCTTTGTGCAGCAGGAGGAAAATGGGTCCAATCTTTCAGCTCAAAAAAGACACACTTATGCAAGAAATCAGTTGAATTACTGTGCTTTATATCAGCTAAGGATCTTCCTGGTGTTCTCTATTGTACATTTTGATTAATATATAAAATTGTATACAAAGGAATATTTATCAAGACCAAAATAATTAGAGAAATTATAAACACCATGGGGGCTATTAAAATTGTTTAGCAACATATGCTTTATTTCTAGACATAAGATTAAATGCACATATAAATCTCTGGATGAAGAATCAACAGCATATACTATTGATTATTCTGCTATCCATTTTAAATTGGCATAATGGAGGTGACATTTGTAGTAACTGCACTCATAAATGCAGACAAACTCTTGAGCATTTTTATACACAGGGTGCAGTCTGCACTCATGGAAAAGAATGTGGATAACATTCCTGAAACCTTTATTTCAAAATCGATAGGCTTGGTAGTTTCTAAGCTGTCAATAAAGCAGCCTCAGGTATAAAATGGAGGTTTTCTAATTCTTTCCACCTCTAACCCATAGAATAGGTACTGAGTCAATTTTTTTTGAAGATTGGTATTCTGGCTTATATGAATTTCAGATCTGTAGATAACAGGCATTTTTTCTCTTTCTTGCTTGGAATTCCTTGCTTGGAACCACTGCAGGACCATCCTGATACACTTCAGAACATTTGCATAACTGTTACAAATATAATGTATCTACTATGTAAAACAATTGCTTCCTACAGGATAGATTTCCAGGGAGTTCTTCACAATTAGCAGTGGTTCTACCCAGGGGCTGTGTAAGGTATCCCTTATGGGAAACCAAGAACCTCATATGGGAATTCAAGAACCTCTTATGCTGTGTGAAAATTTACTTCATTATGTACCACCCACCACCCTTCCTTGGATGAGGTCACATCAGAGGGCAGAGTTTTCTTGAAGTCTGTTCTCTTAGCAGGAACAGATGGTCTTATCACAGGGTAAGGGTCAATCAAACGATGTATCTACTGCAATTTATGTAAAAGGGTTTGAGGCAGTGAAATCTTCTGCAGCTATTGAGAAGCTATTTAGATAATGTCCTGCTTTTATAGAACATTCACAATCTTCTTGCTAATTATACATGGACAGTATTTGTACCATATCCATATAGATGTATTGTGATTCATATACTGACTTCCACAAGTGAGCAAGCAACAATTGAGCAAAACAAGGCTGTATGTAGATGCCCAGAGAGAGCAAATGGACATGTCAAGAAGCATAAAAACTTCACAGTGAGTGAAAGCGCTTGAAACTGTTACAACCTCATACACAGTTTTCATGCAAATAACTTTTTTTTTTTTTGGGTGGCCCCTGTCTTCTATTAGATCATTTTAATTGTTTGGAGAATCCACCAAGATAAGATTTCTCAGATCCAAGTATATTAATTATAAAAACATCTGTCACATTTGGATGACTAAATCAACCTCTGAATGACAACTACATCCTTGCCACATTGTCCATGGCAGACCTGTGCTAGGAAAGGGGATGCATGCTTTAGGGAAAACTCTATTTCGAGTAAAGAAGGCACTATGTAATTTCAAGTAAGACTTCAGATTCACTTTTTTGTAACCAGCACTGCCACTTCCAGAAATAATTTTTTCCTTCCAATGATGGTCTGATCTCTGCAGTAGGCCAGAATACTCAGGTGTGAGTTCTTTGGTTTATTTATGTTTTTTATTATTTCAGAACTGCAGATTCATGGGACATTAACTTTTCCTATGTTTGGACAAGATTTTAGAGAAGAGATTTAACAGTCTCAAAAAATTCTTAGTACTTAAGCAAGATAATGAAACCAGCAATTTTGTCATCACAGCCCTGAAACCATTAATTTAATCACTGTGATATTATCTCTCTCTACAAATAACAATAAAAATGCTTTAAAAAGTAGATATATGTTTTACGTGCAAAGAATTTCCTTTTCTGAGATGAACTGAACCACTATCTGCTACTTTTCAAATAACATAAATCAGGTAAATTTGATTTAATCTAAAACAAATCTATTAGGACCTGCTCAGCAAGCCAAAAGTCATGCTATAGCCATTTTTAATTTCCATGGAAATGTGATATATTATCTTATCTTTATAATTTAAAAATCAGTTTATCATATGATTATTAACTTATTCAGTGAAAAGAATGTGTCAAACTTTGTGAAATAGTGTAAATCAAGAGACCTAAATTTAATCCTGGAAAATGCAGTTCTGTGCTTTATGCAAGCATTTATCACTTCATTATTGATAATTACAGTAGATTAAAAACTAAATAATTTTACTTGTCAGGTACTTAACTCAAAGCATACTGTCTCATGAAAAAGGCACACTGTGATGAGAACAGCTTGATTCTGCTTGTTTGGTGTCCCTGAACTGATCCAATCAAACCAGCAACTGAACAGTTGTGCTGTACCAGGTATGGGATTACTTTTTTGCTGATAAATAAGTCTTTATGGTCTATTAAAATTGAAAAGCTTTCTAAATTTGGGACTATGTGTTGATATATTTTATAAAAACAAGGTTTTTGTTATAGGTAATCTTTTGACACTATATTCTATACAGGCTTGGGAAAAATGTGAGGATGTTCTCCCTTAAAATGTTCATAATGCTTACTTGGTTCATGTCCCTTCTCTGGTTTTCAGAAGGATGAGAGTACCCAGGATTAGTTCAGAAGAATGTAGCATTTGACCTAAATTTTCCTGTCCTACAAATCATATACTTACTAGTGTTATAAAGATTTCCTCTTCTGCAAGACCAGGATAACATGGATTTGCTTAGACCTGAAGTCTAAGGCCCTTTAACTTCCTTTGAATATTTTCTCAGTGTTCAGATGGTCTCAGCTATGTCACAAGGCTGTATAATTTTTGTCTCTTCAGAAGATTACAATCACTGCCATTTACCTAAGGATGTAATTCCTCACTTTTAAACCAATGAGAATTTTGGCACATCATCCGTCTACTGCATTCTAGTACCATTGTAATTGCTGGGAACTGAGACAGAAAAAGAATACTATCATAAAGACAGTAATTTGCTGATATGCTGTGATTTTAATTTTGAGCTAAAACTATATGAATACTGATTTTTCTTAAAATCTCTCTTACCTTTTTTTTCTACTCAACTTCTGAAAAAAAAAATCCCTTAGACGTACATCAATGCTCTCATTTCCAAAAATGTATTCCTTGTAAAAGCTCTAATTTCCTAAAAGATTTTTCTTAAATTATAACTCTTTTTCTCTCTCTGGACAACGCCTTTGTATATGACACTTGTTTTTCTAGAACTTCTGTTTTTTTCCTAAATTATCTTATTCTGTTAAACCAAACAAAATCAAAACCAAACAAAATCAAAACCAGTTATTTCTTCACAGACTATTGCTCAACTAGTTCACTTATGCAAAAGAGAAATTTAGCATCTTTGTACATGGGCAAGCCTCCTTCCAAATGACTTACCAGGATACTATGAATCTAGGATATGTAAAAAAGGAACTAAAAATTTTTGGTATGATGCTGTAAATCAATATGTTGAAAGGCTAGGCCTGGATCCTCTAAATTATGGAACTAATTTTGAAGTTTTCTTTGTACAACTATCTAGTATACATCCTTCACCCTCTTCCTTTATTTGTAGATTGAAATAATTTTCATCAGACTTCCAATACTAAATCTGAATTCAGTGGAAAAAGCTTTTTCTAACTTTTAAATAATCTAATAATAGTAATAAGCACCTGCAGGCCTGGTGAAATTCTATAATGAATTTTAACACACAAAAGTTGCCCCCATCTTTTTATTCAAAGTGTGAAATAAACACAATCATCCTCAAAACAGTATTTCTTACAGCATGTTACACAGACTGTTACCGTAAAACAGCTAAAGAAAGTAAGATTGTGGACCCTGTGGCATGTTGAGCTATAAATCATCTTGTACAACTCTGTTCACATTCTGACCTTGCTGGAGATGAGTCAGACCTGGTCTGAATGCCACACAGATACAGCAGCATGTCCAGGGCAGCTGCAGGAAAGAAATGTCACTGAGAGTCCTGCTTTGTCTTGCTATGTTATATTTTTCATATTAAAATTTTCATGTATGGTAAATCAGTGGAAAGCTAATAAAGATCCTTGTCTTATATGTGGCTATTGTTTCAACAGGTCACAACTCTAGAAAAGAGGACTTTTCTTAGAAGCATTAGTCTTTGCCACTGTCTTCCTTCTCCATGATGCAAGAGTCAGTCCTGACATGCAGTGCTTCGCATTCCATGTCTACATTTTCATAGCTTTCCTCCCCTTCTCCATCTTGCTGCAGAAACTTTTGCAAGTGTTTCTGCCTCCACAGGATTTCAATGCTCACAATACGTGAGCATTGCTCGGGTTTTGGGCAGCCTTTCAGTGGGCTTACTCCTTGACCATTCTTCTATGATACAAAGCAGGGGAATAAAGACACTGAGAAGCTGAGTTGATCACTCTGCTCTGTGATGGCATGCCAAAATGTTGTGATGAGCAGAGGAAGTTGTAGGAAGATGAAAAAGGAGTAGGAAAAGGCTTTGCTTCTATTCCCTTAATGCAGTTGGAAAACAACAAGGTAACACACAATGAAAAGAGCTACAAAGGGGAGAAGGTGCCATGAGCTGAGTCCTGTCTCAAAGATACAGAACAGGGAATGTGAGACCCCGTGTCTCTGGTCTCTAAAAGAAAAACAAAAATACTCTCTTAAAAACTCTGAATGAAATTCAAGGAGATTAGGGAAGATTTATATAATCTTGCTTGACCATATTCCTTTGGGCATGTCCCTGGAAGTAGGTTTACATACAATAACAGCTTCAAAATATAAAGGAGATTAATTTTGATGCATTCTTCTGGGGTGAGCAATGTTTAGAAGCAGCTCAGATTTTCTAGGTATTAATATTCAAACTTCTTTGCAAAGAAAATTTTGTGGTCCTCCCCTACAGATTTTGTATTTTTGTTCTAGTTATCTAAACCATATAACATTCTTTAAAGAGCCAGTATGAAACTTGTTAAAGAGTGTGTTGCATATATCATTATTTAGAAGTTAAGAGCCTTTCCTGAGGGTTTTATAGTCTCAGATTTCTCTCCGGAATTCAAACCCTGCAATAATACCTAACCTTTGGAAAAAGACAAATACTGCAAAGTTCACCTCAAGTACAAATGGCCCTGGAGCACACCACTTCGTAAAAAACTACAGATGAATTTTTGAGGTATAAGAAGAAGCTAGTCTGCCACATTTGCTGACTTTGAGTAGGAGCTCACTCTGCAAGATGTCCCATTGAAAAAGAGACACAGAAATTGTACTACTAACTGAAACAAGGAAAACCTTTTCATCCCCAAAACAGCTGTGTTGAAGGAAGAATGCACTGCGATTGCTGATGTGCACAATGTTCCAAGTTCTTAAAATTCCTCGTAGAATTTGGATTAAGTTCTTGTCTTTGCTTTGCATTCAGTTATACATATTTGAGCAGTTTGAGGAAAATTTCACATCGCTATCATTGAAGTTCAATGGAATTTTTAAAAAAGCAACCTATTTTCTTCCACTGACCATAACTGTCCACCCAGGAATGACAAATAAGCATAATTCTTCTTCAGTGTTGCACTGCTCCATGAGTAAGAGTTCACTTACTCGTGGCTTCACCAATGACAAAGGACAGAGAAGGCAGGATGATGCTAAGTCCCAGGAGGCAGCAGCAAGGATGAAGCTGAAGTGTGACTGCACATCTTCACTTACTGTTGTGATGAAACATCACAACCAAATGCAGGAGAAGAAGCTACCTGGCTGGTTGCAGAGCAGCTGTGTGAGCAGAATGAGATCATTGCTGGACAGTGCAAAAATATCAATGTGAGCACCAGCAGTGGAGTGTCAGATGTGTAATTCTCAGGATGTCCAGCACTTCAAAGTGCAGGAAATGTACAAAAGCCTATGGAATTACACTAGGCTCCTCTTGGATCTCCACATAGCACCTTTGCACCTGGAAATAGCACCTGAAGGAAATTGCCTTTGAAATAAAGACTTGTTATGAAAGCTACAATAATATCTAAACCCATGAACAACAATCTGGCAAAAAGTATTAGATCAGTACTATTTCAAATTAAATGTAAATACACTCTAAAACTCTCAGGTTTTCCAGGTTTTTCTTCAGCTAGCTTATAAAAATTAACATAGCAGAGCAGAAATATGTTTAATAAAATTGAAACTTACACAAAACATAGAGCTGAAATTTCCTCTCTCCCTCTCTGTCTGACTTACTATCCAAGAATAAGGAGATATTCAACAAAATGAAAAGTGAATTAATACAACATATCCCCATCAGGATCATTTAAGTCTTTCAGTAACAATTTTACAGAGAAAGACAAAAGAGAATGGAAAGAGAAAGAATTTTAGAGTTATTAAAACCACATACAAGATAATGCTAACATTTTCACCTTTGAAGAGAAACTGTTCAAGGATAAACACAGCATTCTAAATGGAATTTGTTAGCACTGTTTCAGAGTAGTTGGACTTTTGTCTTTTTTGTCTAGCCTTGTTATCTAGCAGCTTCCTTAAATGTCATTCGCACATTGTCTAAACGTAACAGGCAAAGATTATGAAGAAGGTTGCGTGCAGCTCAAGGACTGGCTTCAAGGACCTTGTCAGGAGGACATCAAAGAGATGAGGAGATCTTTGACCTTCATGTTTCAGTACAATCAGCTTTAGCCCACGGTAGCCTTCTAATTCTGAGCAAAACATCTACATCAGAGATAGATGTACTTAGAATGCTTTGTACAGCCTCACCAACATACTTTGTGGCTTATCTCATCAAAAGAGGCATTATGAATCTTAAATGGTGCTTATTTAACTTCAGATCTAGTGCCAAGTGAGCTCATCTTTATGCTACACAGACTGTCCCCAGAGGTCAGATTCAAGTGTCAGTTGAATTTGGCAATGTCCAGTTTTTCTTCATTACTCCTGATGCGATCAGTAAATATCATCTCCTCTATAACATTAAGTGTACTTTAGGTGTTTTATGTAGACTACCAAAGCAATTTCAAAAAGCAAAATGTCTCAGTCAAGACCAAGCAACATCTGACCGGGACTATCATGAAAGGGGAAACCTTGCAAACAAAAAATTCTTAACCACACAGCTTGCATGTTTGATCCATCTCTAAATGTACAATATATCCAGTGTAATTTTTTTTTTTTAAGTCGCAGACTTCAGGAACTATTTTATGTTGATCCTCAATTTATTTTTAATCTATATGAGTATTTGTATGACAGTGTTTGAACTGGAGTCTCACTGTGCAGGGTGTCCTGCACAGAAGAATATCTTTAGGGGGGTTGAAATCAAGACAGGAGATAACAGAAGAATGTAGGCAGATAATCCCAAAGGAGTATTTAGTACCCTGTCAGAGCACAGTAGGATTTCTCACATAAAACAGTTTCAGAGGTGTAAGCCAATTTTCTGAGAAACCACACTTTCAGAGTACACTTAGTGAAAGTAGCCAATGAAAACTGAATGACAATGAGATCAGTAACCAGTATACAATCTTGGGGTTTAGACCATGTTCTAATTCCCCAAAACAATACCAAGTTGCATCTAGAACACCCTATGATCATTCCAGTTATCTAGCAGCTTCCTTAAATGTCATTCGCACATTGTCTAAACGTAACAGGCAAAGATTATGAAGAAGGTTGCGTGCAGCTCAAGGACTGGCTTCAAGGACCTTGTCAGGAGGACATCAAAGAGATGAGGAGATATATTAATTAGGTACAGTATACATAAAAGGCATTTCACTAGACTTTAACAGAAAAAACACTGGGATTTTCTTTTGCTTTACCTGCTGAGGTATTTCAAATCCTAATGCAAATATTTACTGTACCCAGAATTCCTCAAAACCCACAAAAATAAATTTGTGGTATTAACTTTCCCTATTTCCCTGGATAACTTTTCACTTTAGATATCCAGTATCTGTAGATAATATTACAGATTCTTCAAGAGAAATGCTTCTCTGCAAATCAATAGTCCAATGTGAAGTTTTATTAAACTATTATAAAAAAAGCCCACAAGAGCAATGCTATTTCTAAAGCAGATGTATATTAAATAGGTACAATTGCTTTTTCTCTAAAGAAATTGAAAATGTATTTATTTTAGCTGAGGGAATAGATTACTGGATGCAATAAGTGCTGTACAGTGTACCATAAAATTACTTACAATAGCTGAACCATAGAGAAAACATGTCCAGAAGTTATTTTTCTATATTTAGTTAATTCAAAAAGTAATACATTCTTGAAAGTATCAGTTTGCTTCTCTAGAAGGCTTAATTTGAAAGACAAATGAAAAGACACATGAAAAGATCGCCTTCTCAAAAATTCCATCTGCTTGCTGCAGTCTTTCATCAAACAAACTTTGTATCATTACCCACCTTTAGCAAGGCAGCAGAAATTTGCAGTAAGGATGCAGGGCTGGGCAGATGCTAAATTCCCTCACATTTCTAACTTGATGGAGTGCCTCCTGCTGTGTTACTGTTCAGAGCGACGGAAAAAGAGGAAACCTTGGGACAACCCTATACATTAAATCATGCTTATGATGTACTTGCCTTGTAGCCACACTTTGCAGCAAACTCCACATTTTATTCTAATCCTTATGATGGTATGTTCTGATGGTAGTGAGCAGTCTCTGATTTTTTGCTGTGTGAGCAAAGATTTGTAACCAACTCATCCAGTTAATATAAAAGTGAAAAAAGGTCACCTGTATCTTGCAAGTATTCTTATCAATAGAAGATGCATTAGTTTCTCCCAGCTGCTCCTGTTAAGCTCCTTCTGGAAGCTAATACATGCATTTTCACACTACTGGTTTTTTTGCAAATTCAGTAACAAAAGGGATTAGGGAAAAAAATGAACAAAAAAGGGACTTCTCATGAAAAATGAAAACCTATACAAAAGCCAGCTGTCATGCAGGAGACAGTGTCTGTTGTAAGAAGAAGTATTGCAGACACATGACAAGACAGGCAGTGTGACAAAATCAGGCAGTATTCAGCCACTCGGTCATCACCACTGAAGGTGTATCAGGGGGAAATATGGGTCTTAGAGACAAATCTTGTGGATGTACACAGATATATCCAAAAATGCACCTGATAGAGCCTCTGCTGTGGCACAGCTAACAAAGATCTCAATTCTCATACTTTTCCTAGGGTTTTCCTGAGGAATCCCTACTAGCTGGCAATTTTATGTCACTTCCAATACCAGCCGCTTGCATCATTGTAAAAACTGGCACCACACCAGCACAAACCTTTCTTCCAGGGAATGGAGCAGTTTTTGTGCCAGAGATCAGGGCTGTAATAGGCACTGATCTCAACAGTAGAGCTGTGAGGCCAAAACCAAGGCAGATGCCAAAATTGGCGCCACTACCTTTATGGATTGCAGATGCCTTTACTTACTGACAGGCTGAATGCCAGTTTTGTTTCTAGTCCAGGCTCTATCACAGCTTTAGCTTCTCTCAAGAGTAAGCAGCCTTAAAAGAGAAAACAGAGCAATCACATTCAAGCCACCGTCTATGGTAAGTCAAGCAGAGCTGGTTCCCCAGGGAGCATTGCTAATGATCCACAGCTTGGTTCTCAGATAACTAAAGACAACATACTCTCAATATATCCTCCAAAAATGACCCTCACTTCCTTAGTGCTTCTGTGCCTGGGAATAAGATCTCTTAATCCAAGCTACATTCTACAATGTCTTGCCATTATTATAATCCCCTGAGAGGGTGGTTATAATTATTATTTTTTCAAGGAAAGCAGAAGGTTGTCCTGACCCAAGGTGAAAATGTATTCCTTGGTGGAACAAGGTCAACAATTTACCCTTCAGCCTGTGTCTCCCTATGTACATGCATCTGCTGTTGCAGAAGCAAAAATATTTGACTTTCATTTGGAAGATACTTACTTGATTATTCTATCCATTCATTTCCAATGCGTGCAAGATTCAAGCCACCTAACCAGGGGTCAGCCATACTGAAGGTTGTAAGTGCAGTCTCTAGGGCTAGCTTAGATTTCACGCTTTATAAAAGTGTGAAAACAGAAGCATCTGTTTTCAAAATAAGTTGGTTTTTTTTAATTTATTTCAAAATCATGTTTTATATTGGATAGTATAAGGGATAGAGTGTATTTGAAATACCTTTATTATTACTATAAAATAACATACAGATCTTGTCTCTATTTTTTTTAATCTCTAGACCTCATATTGCAAGCAAATCAGGATGACAACACCCATTTCATAAGTTAAGGCATAAGGGGTGAGAAAATGTAACTGAAAAAATTAGCAAAGTAGTGAAAAATTCAAAACTGCATCCAGCACTACAATGTCCACACCTGATGCCATCCCTCTGATCACCATCTCTCCTACCATTACACAACACAATGTTAAAGTTTAAAAATACAACAATACAACAGAGATGATTTCAAAGCAAGGTTCACCACTTCCTGATGGCCATCATTTGCAGCAAATACTAGAAGTCACAGTCAAATTTTCAGTTTTCAGATGTCCGGGTGCAATTGTGGATACCTGAGTGACATGTCTGACATGTTGACTTGTCTGACATTTACTTAAAGAGAAATTCTGTGAGCAAATACTTCCTTTTTTTTTCATATGAAACTTGGTGCTGTCTTTATTTGTAAGAGTTGCAAGAATCAAACCCAAGATATTAATACTTGGTACAACTGGCTTCAATAGAATGCCACAGCTGTATATGAAAAGTTGTGTACAGTATTCACCAGCTGTTGATGTTTTTATCCCTCACATCCCATTTATAGGAATTCAGCAACTGATGTTCAAGAGTAGAATTGCTGTGATAATAGCACATAGCTCTGCAGTGCCCTGGGAAACCACCGACTTCATAGCATTTCACAAAGGTCATTTCAGTGATGGGTAAATGAAACATGCAGAGAAAGTGATTTACCCAGGAGAATACTGAAGATGCAGAATAAGACATAATGAAATTCAGAGCTCTTGACTTCCAGTTTAGGCTACTAGTCATTAGGCCTGACTGAAAAACTCAATGTAAAACATGACTTTATTCACTATGAGATGCTAAAATAAATACAGCTCTTGCTGTTTAATGCTCTGAGGCTTTGAGACACTAGCTGCTCTGCTGATGGAAAATTTAAATCAAGCTGTTTATTTCTGGTGAAGGGATAATTAGTTTGGGGTTTGTTTTTATTTTTAATTTTGGCCCAAATGCCAACACAACAGCTCAATACCATTATCAACCATTCCAGAAAAGTCAGAAAAGGGATATGAGCTTCTCTTAAGTTCTCTGTTTACATAGCTGAAAGAAGATATGTTTTGGAAACTAAGATTCAAGATCATTTTGCACTGAAATGAAAGTTTATAAAAGCTGTGTCAACTGACTTCAGAAATCAAGAAAAGCGGTCTGTGTTATGGCATACAAAAAGAGTATGACAAGATGCAGGATGATGTGAAGACATGGATGAAGTATAAACAAGTCCAAAGGAGAAATCAAAAACAAGCAAGTTAGAGCAAGGTTTTCCAGACAGTCCATAAATTGGTGTTAAACAAGAGGCCTGTTTCATGGACTATATGGTACAGGACAAAACTGTGTGTACAAAATGGCTTGCTAGTTAAAAATTCTAGTGCAGACGACTTGTGATTCACTCAAAGATGTAAAAAAACATCATGTTTCCATATGTATTAACCTAAGACTGTATCTTTAATCACATTTTGAAGAATTTTAAAAAAATACTAAAACTACCTCAAATTTGTTCCTTAAAGGAATTCCTTTTTCCTACACATTCCTGCTCTTTCCTCTTGATACTAATGAGCTTCAAGAACATTCTTGTTCCCACAGAACAGAAATATTTGTGGCTTACATTCAAAAGCATATTTTTAATTTCACTGAGATTCTATACCGGATTTTTTATTAGACAGTTATCAACATACCTTTTAGATCAAAAACAGAAGAGGAGGAGGAAAGATTTGAACAGTCAGACAGGGGCTAGTCAGCTCCAGAAGCCAAGCACTGAACACAGATGAACATTTGTTGGAATCTAGTGTGGCAATTCATATGGCTGTCAGTTAAAAAGATATTGCACAGCTGACAGACACGTCTGAATACAGCAATTTTAATACCTATTTGGTTTTGCTGCACTATTAGACAGGGTGCCTTGTAGAGGCTTCACATATTAGCATCTGAGTTTGCCAAATGCTTCTTTATTTAAATCTCCTATTTACTGTCACTGATTTGTAGGTTGTCTTTTCCAGGACCTAGGACTGTTCTACATTTATCTTCAAACACTGGCTGCTCACATGCATCTCAGAAGCCACTGGCAATTTCTACTTCTTTGCTCTATTCAATAGTAAACATTCAGATTTGAATTGACTTCTCTTGCTGTGGGCAATACTCTGTGTTATTTGATGGCCAGAAGCTGTCCAGGAAAAGATTACAATATTTTTCATATTGTATTTTCTTCACAACAAGCTATTCACACACAGGGAGGACATGCTCCTTATTTTGCTATTCACTTGTAAACTTTGTGGAAAAAATTGTGCTTTCCTTGTCTGCTGTCATTTAAAAAAATCTACTTTATTTCTTCCTCAGTTTTGATTTGCAAAATGTGAGTGAAATTTAAGAGCTGCTTGTAGTGAAAAATAGCACAAGATAGCATGGTTAGTACCTTGCATTCATGTCAGCTTAATAAGGTAAAATAAATGTTGCCCAGTGAGCATGAAACAAAAGGATGAAGATCATATTGCTGGCAGCCTAGCAGTGTGCCAGTAGGAAGGTTAATTAAGGGCAGAACTTACTGTGGCTTGCTCCAAGAAAAATTACTCCCTCAAGAAGTTAGACAGCTCTAGAACAATTAATGTATGTCAGAGGCTTTTTTCTTCTTTTTTTATAAGGATTATTCTGACATAGTGATTATTTTCTTCCTGGCAAACTTGAAACAACACTAAAACCCATAAAACTGACAAGGTAGTGTAAAGATGCTTCAATATGCAAAGCACCCTAGCCTTGATTTTTTAAACATAGCTCATTGCTTGGGAGTAAAGAAATGAAATATTTTGTTTGACTATTCACCAAGTATTTTTCCAAAACAAGAGGGAGAAGAGCTACAGTCTGACTTTGATTTTCATTGCAGGGCCCAGGTTCTAACATGGAGAGGAGTCAGTGAAGTGAAATTTTGCGGAGAAGTATGCTAACCACAACATCAACCTGTCCCATTCACTGTCCTGATAGTACTATTGCACTTCAAGTTGCTGATGCCAAGTAAATTCAACACATTCTTCCACGTATTGTTTCCATGTAATGTCAATTTTGTCCATTAAAAAAAGCATTCTGATGAGTAAAGCCTTTGAAGCACAACTGCCAATAGAAAAAATACTGGTTTAGATAGTTCCACTGATTTGCTTGCAGTTCCTTGAGATGATACCACTACCTGCATGCAATGGTAAATGTGTTCCTTGCTGTTCACCTGAGGTATTTCCAGCTTATCTAGTGTTTGTGGAGGCAACATTTATTTTAAGGCACCTTCATGCTTAGTATGTAAAAGAAATACAGCAAATGCACAAAGTTCCCACAAACATCCCCCTTCAGACTTTTGCATTCTGTCTAACCAGTTACACATGGTAAGTAGAGGGAATTACACTGAAGTTAGTGAAGTAAGACTGACATCAAGTCAGTGTAACAAAGAGGTGAATCAGGGTGTTTATCTAAGCAAAGACTGCAGCATTATGCAGTTTCTTTTTCAGCAGTTTTGCTGCTTCTGTGTATGTGAGATTAGATATTGGATAAACTGAAGTCCTGAAAAAAAATTAGAGGAAAATATCTGTGGGTCTCACAGAGCACAATAATGCTAGAAAATGCTGAAAACCAGCACTTTATTAGTCATATTGCCAAGATTAGCTGTCATGTACCATTTCCCGAAGCTGTGCAGTCCTTTGTGACTACTAAAGTTGCTGAGGTTTGTCCTTAGATGTGCAGAATGCCTTTGACAATGAAAAGCAGAACTGGTTCCTCCAAGGAGAGGACTGCTCATTCTACATCGAAGCATTCTGCTGCAAGGGGTAGATGAAACCGATAAATCCTAATTTAACTCATTTAAAGACATCTAAATTAGGAAATTATGTTTTAGAAACTTGTATTATATTGCTGTGCTATGCCTTTCAGGGGTTCAATACATGTGCAATAATTTTTTTCTAACTTCACCATTATGCCTTGCTGTAGACAAAGGATTGCCTCATATACCATAAACTCCTGGGCTTCAGGATTGTTTTTGCTGCTTCAAGCCCTAGGACAGTGTTCCTTTGTAAATTATAGCAAATAGGGATCCAAGCCCATTGCAGGTACCCATTGGCCTCCTAGAGAGGCACAGAAATTTTACAACCCTCTTGTTAATGTTTTAAAAAAAAAAACTTTTGTCTTTTGGTTTTAGTTCAAACTAGTTTTTTTGTCTTCTCTAATTTTTCAGTATTTTGGTAGACTAAAACATCTAGTAACCACTGTAGTAAAAACAGAGGCTGGAATATATGGAGACCATCCTGGCATACACATCCACAGGAGTGAAAGGTCTACATTTATGTGCCTACATAATGTCATTCCTAAGGTGTTCTGTGAGATGTTTAGTGATAGCTTAGATTCTGGGCCAGCAGCTTTTGAAATCTTTTTTTTTTCACTCCTTCCATTGTTGCAAGTGGAAAAAACCAAGGCAGTTTTCCAGTGACCAAATTAAGAACAACCCAACTGCATTTTGTCTGAAACTATTCATACAAATGTTATTAAAAAAAGTTCTAATTAAATGCAAGGCAGTATATCATATATCATCTTCCTAATTTCAAAGAAATGCTCACCATACAGTTACTAACAAACTAAAATTAAACATTTTAAAAGATTTTGCAGTCAGATCCATTTGTGGCTGCACTTCAGTGTCATGAACATTTCTTCATTTTCCTTAGTGCTGCATGATGAAATTCAACCCTTCTGGTTTTTATTCCTGAGAAAATGGACAAAAGGCAATAGCTTATGCAGCTCTGGCAGAAGGTGTCAGCATGTCAGCAGCAAAAGGTGATTAGCACATTACCTCCAATGTATCATGGCTGCCAGAAACAAAAGTCTCTTTACATGCAAGGTCAGAGACCAACACCACAACGTTTCAGCTGATGGAGAACTTACAGTTTCTTTAATATCACAAGGATTTTCCTTCACCTTACCAGGATAAGATTAATATTTTTTTAATCTGGTAAATCAACTAAATTACTTCATTTTGACAATGCAAACAACTGACTCTTTTGTCAGCTTCAGGGGATGTTTTTGACAGAAACACAAGCTCTAGAAGTGAACTGATTGACAGAAGTGGTAACATCTGGGATCTTAGAGCAGCTACCACTAAGGTTTGGAACTCAAGCTACCAAATAATGAATCTAATTTTTATAAAGACATTTTTCTTATTCTCATGGGTGATAGATGTAATTACCAAATTGTTTCTCCAATACACAGACAGGACCCCCTCTCAGCACACACTGTTATCCTGTTATCTTCAAAGTGTCAGAGGGTATCAGAGATGATCTCCAGCAGCAGAGCTCACTGATCCCAGCTGTTTTCAAAACACTCAAAGAGACAGCAATTCATAGGAAAAAGAAAATTTAGCTTCTACCAAAATTCAAATTACCTTTTTCCATTGTATTTACAATAACAACCCTGCAGAAGTATAACCTGGCTCCTTGATATGCAAACCACATTTAGAAGAGTTTTAGGACTGACTTCACAAGCAAAAATATAAGCTTCATTAATACATGAATCTAGGGATCAGCAGGGAGACATTTCTTTGCAATAAATTATGACAAAGAATTCTTGTGTTTGTGTTATTTCTGTCTTTCACACCATGTAAATCTCTTGTTTCTGACACGATCACATCTCACCAGTTCTGACACAGTCAGTTAATCTATAAATGTGTACGGTAGAGAGGCATTCATTTATCACCTAGTCTGTGCTATTAGTCATCTGCTTTTACTTCTTTTCTTTTCAAATAAAAACACTCAGAACAACCACAGAAACACTGAACTGCATTTGACTACAGACATTCTCTGCAGTCAGAGACCACAATATTGAGACAGCATGCTTCATGAACACATCATGCAAATCATATTTTACCATGCTTTATAAAAGCAGTTACCCAAATTTTTGAACAAATTTCTTCTGAATCAATCACCCTGTATGTTATTGATTGCACTGTGCAGGAAGATGATCTATTTACATACTAAAAAGGTCAGTGCTTAACAAATCAGTACTGAGGGTATGTTATCATTGCATTCAAGTGAAACATAAAACTGTGTGAACCCAGAAACTTTTTTGTTTCTTTATCTCCATGTACACATGCCTAAGATATCCACATGGAGAAATAATGCATTTTTTTATGATAAATCAGTTTGATTGGCACGCATGTTCATACTATAAAACTTTATGATTAGTAGCAGGCACAAAAAAAGCGGGGAGACTTATGTAAATTATGGATCAGACTCATCCTCTAAAACATAAAATTAATTCAAGGGTGCAACATTTGCATAATAGCTTCTTCTTATTTTCAGATCCAGTTAACAGGGTACAAGCCCTCATAATAGACTCTGAATTACATTACTAGTTTATTTAATTTACCATGTGCAATAATGCAACTAGACTGCTAAAAATATTTATAGATTTGAATTCATGTGAGATTATCATAGAATATCAAGGACTAACTCCCCTACTAGTGTGAATTGGCATAACTCCCTGGATATGGTGTAGTATTTCCCTGCTAATTAAAGTTTAATTGTAACCATGACATTTTCTTCTGTTGAACTTACAAATTCTGCAAGACTGATGTGCCAACAAAATAATTCTTCTGGTATGTCATGGTCTGATCAGGCAAAACTAAAATTAGACAAAGACTGGAACTCAAACTGAAATCCAGAATCCTGCTGTTACTTTCATGGAAATGACCCAGTCCTTTTCACGACATCTGTCCCACAGCTTCTGTACACATCACATCTCACAAACATATGGCCATCACTTAAAATTATTTACAAGAAAATTGTTAGCTGGGGTTTTGCTACTTCTTTTTCATTTTCCTTCTTGGCTTCTCTCACGGTACCTGTCTTTCCTAAAACTTTTGTTTTTCTCACAATAATCCCAAATGTAATTACTTGTTGGATCAACTGTTTTGCTAGTTTCTGTTTGAATTTCTTTCACTTTAAAAATCTGTTTCTTCACAGATTATAATGTCAACAGTTAATTTTGGACAGAGTGCTATATAGCACCTTATAGTCCTCAGTTTTCACAACTTCAGAGTAAGCACCAATTTGCCAGCTGGTTTTTGCTGAGACCACATGGTAGGGCTTGGAAAGTGCAGATTTCCTGGAAGAGGAATTGTCTATGGAGGTGAAATATCCTTTCCAGTCCCATTTTCTCTTCCAGAATTTCCTGCCTGAGGGAACACAGCTAACACTTCATACATCTGCCTTCCTACCAGCCCTAGTGGAGTTGCCCCTTTTCTTCAGACTTTCCACTAGTTTTCAAATGATGTGGTAAAACACTTCTGGTGTTGTCTAAGACTCAGCCAAGGGAAGTAGATATATTATTATTTGTCTTCAATAGTAGCAGGGGAAGAAACACACAGATATAAAAACAAGTCATAAAAACAACAAAAAAATTTTACAGGCTAAGTCAGCAATGCATGAGGCTATACAAAATGTAACACTAAAAACTCTTGTCTTTGTTACAATGGTTTTAATCAAGTTTTGCTTTCATTGTTAGAATTTTTGGTTTGGTGTTGAAAAAAAATCACCTTATATGACTTTTCTGTGGGATTATTATAAAATACGCTAATAATAAGGGGGCACCAACCCTATAGCCATTAGGTATTTTCAATAACTTTACGACTTAATCTGGAAGAGGAAAGGAGAATTTCAAATGAGACATGAAAGTACTGCCACTTGGTAATTTACTGGTACATTTTCCTTTCTCATCTTTTCCATGTCCCTGTTACTTTTGTGATATCTAAATCAGATCTCCTTGCAGAATCAGGTGAATTCAAGGGCAGGCTAAAGACCACACCACTTTGTTTCATGAAGTAAAATTAATTCATGAAGCAGTTCGTACCTTTTAAGGATCCCAATGATCCATGGCTAATGTTTAATGAAAGCATAGAGCCCATCATCACCCAAGTGCATGGTGTCTCCCTCATTTGTACCAGTTTTAACAAGAGTGAGCACCCACAGTTCTCATTCCCTCAGCACCTCCTGTTTGAAAAGCAGAGCCCAATGATGCAGTAAACATGCATCAATGTTATCTTTGATCCTTCAATTTCTGCCCAATAAATCACTTTTTTTTTCTGGGAATGACAACAGTATGCAACAACTCAAGTAGCAATATTAATCTGGGGAGGTTTTGTTTGCTGAAAATGTAGCTCTTTTGTTTTATATTGCTTTATAGCCTTTTATAAAAATGATGCCTTCAGGACCTAAAACATGGGGATCTTAATGATAATCGATTACATGCTGCTGAGATAGTTTGAACTTGAATTGTTGTAGTTGCATAATATAATAGTTTTACTTAATTTTTTATTCAAATAATGTATATTCTATGATTCTATTCTATGTCATGGAATGAAAGGCAAGGTCCAAAGCTTCCTGGAGAACTTCATCCTGATTTTCATCTCTTTCCACTTGCAGTCGCCTGAATCTTACCCGACCATAGAAGGATGTAAGTTCAAATGGACCTCTGGGTATCAACTGGTCCAGACAGTGCTCAAATCTGATCAGATTTAGAAGACTCAAGGACTTGTTTTTTACAATCAAGATTGTCTCCAAAGATAGAGACATTACAAGTCTCTGAGCAGTCTGGTACAGTGTCTGACCAATATTATGGTGAAAAAAATTATCATAATACCTCATCAGAATTTCCCCTATTTTGTGTTGGACCCTTTGCCTCTTATCCTTTCACTCTAAAAAGCTTGAGATAGGCATGTAGACATGCACTTTACGCATTTACTTGTCTATAAGGAAATTTTGACTTTGAGAAAGCTGTCTCATTTATATCCTCTTCCTTTATCATATTACAGACATGATTTTAAATGCAATCCATGGCTTTAATACACTGATATTCACACTGAAGCAGATATTAAATGAGATGAAAACAGAAGTTCAACAAAATGTAAATTTTGAGGTATAAAAGTGGAAATTTTGTCTTTTCCATGAAAGGATAGCAGTATATGCTCACATTTACAGTAAGTGCTCCTGAAAAGATAGTAGGTAAGTTGCTGACATATGCACTGACAAATGACCTCCTAAATTCGACACTAGGATGGCCTTCGTAAGCCTTACTTGGGTGAAGGAGTTCCCTCTGCAGAATATGTGAAAACTTGGTTACCTTACACTGGGGTCTGTGTCATGGTGCATTAAAAGGGTGGAACTGCTGAGGCACAAGGGTACTCAACATAAGATGGGAAAGGCCAATGGAGGTCACTCTGTGCAGGAAGGATTTGAGACCATATCTTTTCCTTCTTCAGTGAATGCTCTCATTACCTGTCTACAATGCAAAAGATAGGTGCAAAATGGCACACTGCCAAAGCCACAAAACACTGGCAGCTCTTCCTCTCCCTGCACGCCCATACCAATGTTCTCCCACCTTGCCCACAGCCCAGGATAACAAGGTGTGTTGGGCGCTGTCCCAACATCACATCAGAGCCATTCCTCATGTATGGCCATGGGACCCACAAAGCATGCACCTCCAGGCCCATGTCTGACCCAGACTCAGCTCATCCCTTTCACCAAAACTGTGTCTGATGGCTGTGGCTGGGTCTGCCTCCCAGCTGCTGTACTGCTGGCTGGGGCAGAGTGTCTCTGGCTGTCAAGACCTAACCCTGACAGACTCCATTGTGTCTGGAGATGCACATTTCAAAACAAAGCAGTTGCCCAAGAGCACCCAATTCTTAACCGGAGAGCTAATACCTGAATCTAAGCTTCTCAGGAAACCATAGTGTGAGAGTAAAAGCTGCACAAAGCAGTTCCCCAGTCCTGGGATCTTTCAGCTTAGTTTGTTGCCTGATACGGGCCTAGATCTTGATATGGGAGGAGATGATGAGTGGTCCTATGGACTTTTCTCCTGGAGATGAGCATCTACCTTTAGGCTTTGTAATGCCATCAGGCATATATCTTTAAGACCTTTTTTTATCCCTAATCTACACATCAGTAACAAAGTTAATTTTTGATCTATCTCTTACTGAAAAGTTACTTTGCTAAGGGAAATGTCATAAGTCCAAAGGGGTCTTCTTTACTCTTACTTCTCATTGCAGTAAAGATCAAAATTGAATGAGTAGGAAGTACTAACAAATGAGGGAAATGGATTTGATCAGCCTTAGGCAATTTGAACTAACATCCTTCTTTACACCAGGTTCCTCTGGGCACTGCAGGAAGCCAATAGTTGTTCATTGCAAAGTTACTAATCATTAGAAAAAAGTACAAGAGTATTTTTCCAGCTGGGGGAGAAAATGAAGGTGAGGAAAGGATGCCTGGAGGTGAAGGAAATGGAGACGAGTTAGGAAAGGTTATCTTTTGTATACTGCTTTCTCCAGAACAGAATTGAACAGAATGCTGCTACTTATACAAAAGGAAAATTCACTGCCCAATCTAGGAGTCATTCAGTAAGATCTGCCAGATGATAATAAGTTATACGACATAAAGAAGGAGAATATTCACAGGCTCTTTTGTACCTCTGCCCAAGATGTAAACTCCATGGCAGGATTTCAGACTGTTTTGTAGACATTAAATTAAAACTATTCTAATCTTATTTTATGGTGTTTCAGTGCCAGCATAGGTCTACACAGTGTAACTGCATAATAATATAGTAAGCAGCACACCCCAGTGCAGCTTTAGCCAAGAGGAGGCATAGTTGAAAAGATCTGCCTACACTGCAGTCAGGCAGTGTAGGCATGCAGACATAACTAAATTGCCTTTAAACCATCTCATTTGGGTAGCCAGCTCACCTTATATTTTCTTAAAAGTACAATCAACCTGTGTGCAGGACTCTTTAGACATAACAGAGAGTAAAGAGGAAGCTTCCTGTGTTCAACAATGGGATAGCTGCTGCTGCTGAAAAAAGGGTGAAAAATTTGGCACAAAAACTTATGTTTCCAGGAGGCTCTGAGAAACCTGATCTAGCATAGGATTTCCCTGAGTGTGCAGGATTGTTGGACTAGATGACCTTTGAATGTCCCTTTCAGCTCTATGATTCCATGATAATCACACAACTCTGACTAACAGCCATACCTCTAAATATCTTTATTTTTGTCTTAAAAGGTACTAGCAATTCAGAAGCTATGAGGCTGCTTCAGGTTTCTTCAGAAGGTTTCTTCAGAATCCTAAGACAGGCATAGCAAAAAGGCCATGGCCCTCTTACCCACTTCGTCTGGGCTGTGCTTTGGTGCTCTTGGTGTCCATTATAGGGAGCACAGTTCAGATTTTTGGCTGAGCTCTGCTGTGACTGTGCCAGGGCACTTAGATTTTAGGAAGTACCAGATGTATCCAGTGAGGACAAAAGTGTGAGAGTCTAAGAGATCACTGATACCTGGGTACTGCAGGAGCTAAAATAAAGTGTCAGCATCGAAGGATATAAACATATTTCTAACTAAATACAAAATTGTCCGTGATCTGTTCTATCTCTCTGTAGCAGCAAACTACAGGACTCTATAAAACCTGGTTAAAACTGCAAAGGATACTCTCAGAGGCAAAAATATAACACTCAACAAGCCAAGAATCTGCCTGGCAACTGGATGGAAATTTCCAAAGGGGAATTCAGCACAATGTCCCCATTGTAATTAGTACAGGATGTCTGAGCATACTAAGTTAGAGAATCAGCATGGTGTGGCCCCTGACTTTTTAATTCCCCACTTCTGCCAGTCTACAAAAATATTTCAGTTGCCTCACCATTCTGCCAATCATAGTCATGAGCACTGTAGAGCAATCCTTGTTTTTTTCCTTAGGATGGAGAAAACACCACTGCTGTGAAACTTATGGACCATGAATCACAACAGACTTCAAACCTGCAACATCAATGACCAGCACAGCTGATTGGCACTCAGACAGGGATGCCTGAACTGACAGGAACTCCTACCATTAGTCTTACCATGGATCACTCTGATTTCAAATGACCTCACGTTCACTGCACTGAAGTGGCTTCGCTCCTGGTCATGGCTTAATAACATGGCTTATGTTATCAGTTCATAGAAGAACAGCCTGTGCCTATGTGAATACTTAATGCCTAAAAATCTGTCACGGACCTGTCAACAGGGAAAATCACCACACTCTAAGGACTGGGGAAAAGGAGATTGAAATCCTTCTCTGCTTTCTCTTGAACTTGTCCCTCTTGACTTTTGCATCATAGCTTTACTTTCTTATTCTGTCACAGTCTGGACCAAGCAACACAAACTATAGAATCTGGTCTTTACAGGTTTTTCTTGAAGTCTTTGTGTCTGATCTGTGAAGGAGCAATGAAATCACCTGCTGGATCTTGTCCTCAATAGCAAGGATTGGTGATACCCAACTTTGTCATACAATCTGCGGTATGTTTGAAATATTTAACTATTTTCTGTAATTCAGCTTGAAATTATGCAAATAGCACTGCTATTCCCACTACAGCTAATGGACTTGTGTACCTTGTGATGATATGCTTCCACTGCATATTGGGCTTATGCATTTGGGACAAATCATATTGAAGTGAGTAAGTAGGGTTCTTTGCAAAAGAAAATTGGGGAAGAAAAATAGTAAAAGCATGAAATTGTGTCAGCAAGGAAAACAAGCTGCAATTTTTGCCTCAGCATGTAATCTAATCAGAACTTATGTATGAAAAAATATGAGATCCTATTGAAAAAACTAATCAAGGAACCATATGCAGGTAAATTAAATCTGTGACTGCAACTTGTCCCAGATTAGATATTTGTATGTTCACAGAAGTCAGGGTATAATTCCCGGGTATGAACATAGGGTACCTCCACCTGGAGGACTGCATACAACTTTAGTGGCCTTACTACAGGAGAGATACGGACCTGTTGGAATGAGCCCAGAGAAGTGTTGCAAAAATTATCAGAGGGACAGATCGCCTTCCCTATGAGGACAAGCTGAGAGAGCTGAGCTGTTCAGTCTAAGAGAAAGGAGACCTTATGATAGCCTTTCAGCAATGAAAAGGAGCAGCCTGCTGCAATAAGAGTGTTTTGAACTAATTTATAAATTATAAGCAGTAAAGTTTGATCCTAAACTAATTAACTCAAAAAGTTCAAATTTAATCCAAATTAAACTTAATTGGATAATTATTAACTTCTATTAACTAATTATTAACTTCTGTTCACTAATATTACTTCCAAAAATCTGTATTTTATCTCAATCAGACCTTTTCCTTTCTATGTAAGGTTTCTATAGGCACCAGTGTATGTCACCCAGGTACAACAAATGTGACAAATTAGAGGGGTTTGAAGGTCTGCATCTAGTTGACAATAATTGGAAAGAAAATTAGGCTCTCATAATCATATTTGTGTTCGCTAATCAACTGCCCTTACATGCATTAGACAGTCTGGTCAGGCATGACTCTTAGAATCCTTAATTTTCCCTGGACAAGATTTTGATGCAGTGACTGCAGTAGAAAAGACAAAACACAGCTGTTCTTTAATGGCAAATAGCCTAACCAAGCCTCTGCTTTAGCCATCTGTCCATATTTCATTTAATCTCAGTTTCAGAATAAAACTATTAAGAGTCTCTGGAACCCATAGCAGAATGCATCTTAAAGAAATCAAAACAAAGAGAAGGAACAGCCATTTACACCTTTTTCACCACAGTTTAAACAGTTTGAAAAATACTAATGCTAAAGCCTATGACAAATTCTTAGTTCTTCTTGGGCACCAGGCCAAAGTAATCATATGCATTTAGTCTGAAAGTAATACATTTACCATTTAAAGTTCTGTTCCTATCTTAATTTAAAATTCCTTACAAAACAACAAATTCTAATGGGGAAGGTGTAAAACCTGCAACAGCCTACTTCAAAAATAGAATTGTTATTGTAAGAAATGTCACTGTATACTTTCATGGACTGGCCCCCTTAATTCCTCGCAATCCCCCTCAATTTTGCAATTATCATACAACTACAAAGTTATAGAATCATTGAGGTTGGAAAAGACCTTTAACATCATTGAATTTAACTGTTAACACTGTCAAATACACTACTAAACCATGTCCCTAAGCACCACACCTACATGTCTTTTAAATACTTCTCGGAATGGTGACTTAACCATTTCTCTGAGCAGCTTGCTCACAACCCTTGACATGGAGAATTTTTTCCTGACATCCAATCTAAATCACCCTTGATACAATTTGAAGTAATTTCCTGTTGCCTTACGTGGGGTGATATCATCAGACTTTTTAAAAAGTTTTTTAAAAAGCGTCTGAATTTCCACAACACAACAGAGATGCCCTTGCCACCTTAGTGATCACATCCATGTGATGTGCAAAACTCCAAAAATATTTTGCTTTAATTTAAAGATAGCTGATTTTCCTTGTGTTATCACTGACCTATCCTGCTCATTTTGAACACTGACTCTGCTGGAAGCTTTTCTTCCAGCATTCATAGGTCAATGTTAGCGATTCAGATGTGATATAAATATATTAGATGTGTCAGATGAAGAGTGGGCCAGCCCAGAGAGAACCTGTCTTTGCAGGACTGGGCTATTCACTACGTGAAATTTGATCCCTAATCTGTAAGAATTGGCAAGGTCAAGGAGAGATCTGGGTGTTCCCTCTCTGACAGGGGGATTGGACCAGATGATCTCTTGAGGTCCCTTCCAATCCCTGGTATTCTGTGATTCTGTGACTTTTATGGCTGCAGTACTTCTCATCTTCAGACAATATGAGAAACAAGAAGGAACTCCACCTGCAGTTCAAGCAGGGTCAGGTTTCCTGGGATGAGTAGAGACTTTGCCTCCAAATGTAGGGATGAGGTCAGAAAGGTCAAGGAGTGGCTGCAGCTTAACTTGGCAAAGGATGTTAAAACAAGAAAGAGCTTCTATAGGCATATCAACTAGAAAAGGAATATTAAAGAAAGGGTAAGCCCCCTGCAGTGCAACTTCTGACAACATACAAGGAGAAGGTCGAGATTCTCAACAACTTCTCTGCCCCTCAGTCAAAGAGGACAAACCCTCTCTTCATGACCAAGCTGAAGGAACACCAGAATGGTATCAAGAGGGAAAAGTCCCTCCTGCTGTGAATGAAGACAAGGTTCGTGACCACCTGAGGAGCCTGAATGCCCACAAGTCCATGGGACCTGATGAGATACATTACAGAGTCCTGAGGAAAGGGGCTGATGTGCGTGGAAAGATCATGAAGCAGATCCTCCTGGAAGCTATGCAACAGAGGACAGGGGGGTGACTCTAGATAGCCAGCATGGCTTCACTAAGTGCAAGTCCTGCCTGACCAATCTAGTAGCTTTCTACAGTGGAGTGACTACATTGGCAGACATGGGAAGACTCATGGGTAACATCTATACAGACTTCTGTAAAGCCTTTGACACAGTCCCCCACAGCATCCTTCTCTATAAGTTGGAAAGATACAGATTTAATGGGTGGACCTGGTGGATAAGAAGCTGGTAGATGTCAATGGCTCAATGTCCAGGTGCAGAGGAGTGATGAGAGTTCCTCAGGGATCAGTGCAGTTCAGTATCTTCATAGATGTATTAGATGTGTTCAGTGCACCCTCAGCAAGTTTACAGATTATACCAAACTGAGTGATGTGGTTGACGCACTGGAGGGATGAGATGGCATCCAGAGGGACATGGACAGGCTAGAGAGGTGGGCCTGTGCAGACCTCATGAAGTTCAACAAGGACAAATTCAGGGTGCTGCACTTGGGCCAGGTAAAGGTAATCTTCATTAGCATTACAGATTGGGAGGAGATGTGATAGAAAGCAGCTCTGTGGAAAAGGATTTGGGAGTACTGATAGGTGAAAAGTTGAACATCAGTCAACAGTGTGTGTTCACAGCCCAGAAGTCCAACCAACTTCATCAGCAATGCTGCGGCCAACAGGTCAAGAGAGGTGATTCTGCCCCTTTACTCTGCTCTCATGAGACCCCACGGGATTACTGCATACAGCTCTGGAACCCTGAGCACAAGAAGGACATGGAGCTGTTAGAGAGGGCACAGAGGAAGGCTACAAGGATGATGTGAGGGCTGGAGCACCTCTCCTGAGTTCAGGCTGAGAGAGTTGGGCCTGCTCAGCCTGGAGAAGTCTCTGAGGAGGGTGTATAATGGCCCACAAGTACTTGATGGGGGCCTCCAGGGAAGATGGAGAGGGACTATTTGCCAGGGCATGTAGCAATAGAACGATGGCCAGTGGTTTTAAACTAGAGCATGGCAGGTTTAGATGAAGCTCTGAGCAAACTGAGCTAGAGCAGGATGCCCCTGTTCACTGCAGAGGAGTTGGACTAGGTGGCCTTTGAAGGTCTCTTCCAACCCTATGATTCTGTGATTTACATTGTCTGATATAATGAGAATACCCTATCAATTTAGGATGTTTGCACTGCAGAGAGGGGAGAGGTCCCTGAAAGCTCCTGCCTGCACTCACTCTGACCCTGTGAGCTTCCAGGAGCTGCACAGAAACATCTGCTTCCCCTGGGTGTCAACAGTGTAAAGCTTGGACTATATGACTGCGAAGGTACTGCACCCTACACAACAACTGTAGCTTTTACAGTCTCCTCATTCCCTTGGGAAACACTTCATACAGAGATGTTTGGTAGAGTGCAGTAACTGGTTTGGGGTCTCAGTGGGACACCACTGAGCTGGATACATATCATTAGCTTTCCCAAGGTCACATGTTGTCTAAAATGTGTTATGATTCTGTTGCAGTCCAGAATAAATATTCATGGAAGAGTATGAACACATATTCTTATAAACATAAGTGAGATTTACCTTCAGCGTTCTGAAAATTGATCCTCATGCATTTAGTCCATACCCATTCAATAGCTTCACTCACAACCAAGTGTGTTGTGCAGTGAATTATCTTCAGCAGCTGAAGAAAAACTCACACACCATTTTCCATGAAAAGAGCATAGGTACAGTTTTTCCATTGATAATATAAACACTATCCTCTTGTGCATTCAGTCTTAGAGTATATTGACAGGAAGATACATAAGGACTTCTACTACAATCTATCATTCCCAAAGGGGTGGTATTTACTGTAGTGCTATTACTACCTGTATAAATAGCAGCACTACTGCTGGTGTAATTTGGACTTGCTGTGGATGTATACAACCAAAGCACAATTGGATATCTCTTGTTGCTCACCTACAAAATGCTAACTGCAGTAGCCTGGCATTTGATAAATAGATAGAGCAATCTCAGTGCTTCACAACACCTCTCTAATTTGCCACAAATAAAGTACATTGCATAAAACCTGGCATCCCATATGAAGTATCTTGTAATTGCTAGCAGAAGGGGGAATACAGTATACTCAGATGCCAGAGTACTTAATCTGCAAATATCCACTACCAATTTTTATTATGTAAGCTTTTAGGCTTGAACAAGAGCAGTCCTAGAGCATTGTGTCTCTCTGATGAAATTAGGGAGGAATGCACCCTACCAAATATAGTAATCCAAATAAAAACACATTTGCAGGGACTTAGAAATCTTTCGACCATATCTCCACTGGGAAAGTAAAAATTAGTTTTGGCTTGCATTGGTGGGTGTCCTTTCTTGCATAATTAATGGCTATAAACTAATTTAAATGTTTATAAGTAAAATCAATCCAGAATAACATATATTGTAGCCTGCAAACATGAGCACTTGTGATTTATCAGAGAAGCATATATTCTTACTGAGAGGTATATTCTTGGAAGTAATTGTGTGATGTTTCACAAAGGTCTACAGAAACAAAGAGATATGTCAGATTGTTCTCCTAATAAGCAGCAACAGAGTAGTATCACAGTAATCATTAGCTATACAATTTCATTAAAGAAAGGAATTATTTATTTTCTATTTTCCCCTCACATCACTTTAAGGGTAGCAAAATATTATTATCATAGAAGCATTAAGAGCAGCTAACTAAGGTCTCTTCTTTAGAGCAGTCCTAGTTCTAATATCAAAGTGTTCAGGACATATTTATGTTACATGACAACTTTCAACTTCAATTTCTCCCTCTTTTTTTAAAGTTTATTGATTTATTGTTGAGGAATATGGTTATTTCTTATGACATATTTCTTTCCCTAATGGCACCAGTTAAAATTGAAGGTTTGGGATATAATTCCAATGTGCTGTGAGTTGAAAAGAGTAATTTGCTTCTAAGATTCAAATGCTCTTTCTTAACTTCATTGAGAAATATGCATAATTTTTTCAGTATAACAAGCAGTCAATAAATTCCTTCAGAAATGGCATTTTTAACACTCTTACACGTCAAGAGACGTGATTTCCATCTCTTTATCATACTTACAATTTACTGAACTTATTAAAATTATTAATGTGATTTTAAAAGGGATTATATCACTTTCATGCAAGGAGAAAGACCCTTTAAACATCACTTCTACTTGTGTGCTTCCATCTATCATTACTGAGAGTGATAATTTAGCCTTTTCATTGCATAGCAACAATTTATTTTTTCCCTTTTTACAAATGTAAGTCTTAAATTTACAGTACTTTCTTTTCAGGAGTGATTGAAAAGACAAATTTGGAGTGGATTTAGCAAAATACAATATATCCAAGGACAAATACAAATAGGAGATTTTCCATTTCCTTTAGTAGGTTGAATCATGCCCTGTGACTGTGGCAGGAAGAAGCTAAAAAAAAAAAAAAGCAAAATTTAATTTTCTTATTTTAGCTATCCCTAGAAATGTCACATCATAATAGTATTAGAATATTCTAAGTACCTACTGTAATTCCTCTTTTTATATTGTTTACAAATACTACAGCTGGAACCTAAAATATTTCATTCAAGTAAGAAATTTAATTTTACATTCTCCTTATGCAATCTGGAAATAGAAATTTATAAACTGATAATCTTGGGCTGAGTTTTCCTTTTTTCCCTCACTATCTAGTTACATTAGTCATTATCTCACATTGTTATTTTCCAATGGAACTGATTTCTAAAATAGTTATTTGAAGAAATATTTGCAATATTTCCAAGGAAACAAGTTTCCATGAGTGACATGTTTTAGCTGTTCTGTTCTGGTGTAAATATCTGTTCTTTTTCATAGGTAGCAAATTCTTTTTCTATGAGGAACAAGACTTTTCCATACCAATATCAAAATTCTTCAAATGAAATGATAAACACATTACTGCATTTTGTCTATTTATGTGCATTTTAAAAGATCAAATCCTGGACATCCTTCCCTTCTGCACCTAAATGAATCTCCACAGCTTCCTGCTTCAAAAAGCAAAGAGGTCAGAACGACCTGTTTTTCAAGGATTAGCTCTGGTTCATCTGTTACAATTACAGACATAGATTGTATAATTGTTTTAAGTTTTCTTCCCTGAATAAATCCTTATGCATGCAAAGTGAGGCATGGGTAGCTCTCAAATTCTGCATATGCCATATAAACTCCTCACAGGAAATGGAGAAGTTTGGTTTAGAGACTCTTGGGAGCATCATCCCTTGTGCAATGAATTTCTTATTACAGTGGATTAATTTATGTACTTCTTCATCAACAGCAATCAGTTGACTAGCCTTTGTTTCCACATTTTTGTCCTGCTCACATTATATGATTTTTATAGCTGCTGCCACTTGACCCTGTGACTAAAGCAGACTTATACCACCCTGAGTAGTCTCCCTCCAACTATATAACAGTATTCACCAGGTCTGTAATTTTTCAGGAAAATTCCTAAGAGGGCTGATTTCACCCCTTCAGGATAATTCCAGTCTGTAACTTTTAAAAGACTATAATATAACTGACAAACTAATTTTAAAAAAGAAAAATGTATATGTGGATCTGATCTCTAGACTGCTATAGGAAATATATTTGAGATCATTCAGTATGGTATTCAGAAAAAGGAATCTCAGAGACGATTCCTCTTCAAATCTGAAAATCAGGGAAAAAAAGAGCTGGGGCANTGTGGATCTGATCTCTAGACTGTTATAGGAAATATATTTGAGATCATCCAGTATGATAATTCAGAAAAAGGAATATGGATGTTAGCTATTTCAAAATAGGTGTTAAATCTGACAAACAACAGTGAAATGTATTCAGTTTTATATTCAAAATTTAAAACTCAGCAGCTGAAAAGGTCTTTGAATTATATAGTGGATACAACCAGATTTGCATTGTAAAAAATTTTGAAATGAGATTGTCTGTATTACAAGGTATGTATTAGAACAAACAAATAGGTATTTATTAGTCAAATCACCCACACTTTCCAGTGGAAATTCTCCAGCATGAGTTTTGTAATACACCACAAGGCAGACATGAATTTAGAATACCTAATGCCCAGTACATGGGTCCGATGGGATGGTGAAACCGGACATGTCTAATCTGATACAGGAGTAAAAAAATTTACTAAGTTATTTTCATATACAAAACCATCAGGCATGTGAGATATGAATATTTTAGCATGCATATAAATATATTTTGGTAATCATATGAACCTCAGGAACATGCCAAATTTTATCCCTCAATTTGGGTCACCTATAGTAATTAAGCAAAAAATTCATACTTGCAAGAGATCCTGATAACTCTGAGCCAAGAACAACTTAGACCCATACAAGAAAATGCTTGTGCTCTTTGGTGAACGTTGCATGGCTGTAAAAGTTACAACAGTAGATCGACCAGAAAATTATTTCATATGTTTATGAGAAAACCCTCACTTAGCTTAGTAGTAAAAGTAATATTCATAAATATGTTCTAAACATTTTTTATCAGCAAAACAGAGCAATGCTCAGATGTTCTTCCATCTGGACTGTGAGGAGTTTTCACTTAAACACTGCAAAAGCTAGGGCAACTCAGTGCTTTATAAACAATTGAAGCGAGATTTGTTCGTGCTTTGAAAAGTGTGAAAACTTTTACTTTATTTCATGTCATATGTTTCTTAATTGCCTTTCTTCTTTGTTCCAGGTGTTATTCCTACCACACAAAAGAATTGTCTAACCTGGAAATCAGATGGAAAGTCTGACACCTCCAAATAAGAAATTCTGTAGATGTTTTTCACTGAATATCGAGACTCAGATGAGGGTATTTGCACACAACCTTCATAATCAGATTACACAGAACAAACTGAGAGGTGTGAAGAGGCATATCTTCTTTGACTAATTTCTTTCATATTTCTATTATATTGGTGTAAAATTTTGGAGGTAGGAAATAGGTCCCTGAGGACATCATAAGCTCATGACTATAGGTACAGTTTTAAACCTGACTTCTCTTTCATTGACCTCAAAAATTTCTTACCCCAATATAGTCAGTAAAAGAGCCAAAGGCTACTTTTTTTGGTCTTTTAGATTACAGCTGTCTTACTCTGTTAAAGTTTCTGCTGCTTCATGTCTGTGTCCCTCTACCCAGTTTACTCCTTCAAGCTACCTCTGAGCTATCCTGAGAGCAATCCAACTGGCATTGGCTACAAGCAATGGATTGAAATGTAGCAACACAAAGGAGGCCACTACTTCCACATCTGGTCCAAATGGGTCTCACCTAGAGGAGGATCTTCTGAAGTAGCTTCATATCATATCTCTGCACCCCACTTCCAGCAATGCATACCTCATACTAATCTCATCAGCTCCAGTATCAGCTATACATTTCTTCATAATAAGCACGAACACCTCAGAGAAAACATCCCACACCCACATTAGCAAAAGTATTTGAGTACCAGCACATCTATGCAAGAATCCTATTTGCTCCTCTCCTGAGTTTTTAAAATGATCCATCCATTTTATCACTATGAGGTTTTTCTATCAGTTAACAGGAAAGGCTTCAACATACCATCATAAGCTTCCACTGCAAAGAAATCCAGCAACTAAACACCTATCTGATAATCCAGCTAGGACTTTCAATTAAAGTAAATTGCAGGATTGGCAGTGCCTGCTACTATCCACTGTCCTACCAGCAACTCGATTAAAATGAGAGGTGATAAGCTGTCATTTGGAAGCATTTTGCCAGCATTTCAAAGGTGAGGGACTGTGTTTTGTCAAAAGGCACCATCCGGCAGCTGAACAATTTTTCACACAGTGTCTTAAGTTGCCACTTCAGTTACCAGCTGCTAGTCCCCTTCTCCCTCTAAAACAAGTCCACCAACCATTTCAGATCCAGGTTCCTCCTTGCACCTGCTGAATGGGCACTCTTTGATGATAAATGCTTGCATTTTGCCTGCATTTCTTCTTTTCCTGATGAACATGCCTGGATCTTCTGAGTGACCTCCAGTGATAGGACATGGGGTGCGAGCTGGAACACAGGAGGTTCCACAGAAATAGGTGAAAAAACTTATTCACAGTGAGGGTGACATAACAGAGGCACAGGTTGCCCGAAGAAGGTGTGGGGTCTCCTTCTCTGGAAACATTAAAACCCCACCTGGACACCTTCCTGTGTGACCTGATCTGGGCATTCCTGCTTCAGCAGGGGGACTGGACTCAATGATCCCTTGAGGTACCTCCCAATCCCTGACATTCTGTGATTCTGTGATTGTAGCATATAGGGAAATCTCAGTGTGATCAACCCAGAGACATTTGGAGGGATTCTAGGGGATCCTTCTAAGGAACAGATAGCTTGTGAAGTCTCTGTGGTCAGCCTGTGCTTCTGACCTCTCTCTGGTATGTGTACATAAAAATAAGTGGGATCTGTTCAACATACACTATTCATAAAGAGGGAACTTATTTGATATGAAAGTACTTATTCATTGTTTTCAGGCTTCTAATGATGAAAAAAACTCCACCAGAATTAAATCTGGTGGGTGTTTCTAAGTGTGGGAGGAAATTATCCCTTAAGACAGACGGGAGCACAGGTGATTCAGGTCTTACAGTTCTACATACCATGAGAGAGTATCTTCAAAAAGGACAACGCATGGTCTTTCCTGGCTAATGACAGAGCCAATCCTGGGAATATCACAGAGGTTCTTGCTCTTTGACAGAGATGGAACAGCTTCACACAGGGGCAGAGATGTGCTAATCCTCACAGTATTTTCTGTGCTAGCATGATGACAATCTCACCAGCAGTGCCAATGACCTTGGACTTGCCCTGAAAGTACACTCAGTTCAATTACAGAATTGAGAGGTAATGTAGACAAAGAATTCATCGTAAGTATCAGGTATTGGGGCACTGTGCCAGTAGCTGGCAATTTACTATTGCAAAGGCATTCAGCTGTGTGCCCTCACATTGTGAAAGCTGATATTTTGTGGTGCTGCCAGCGCTGGGTGCCAGAGCTTTAGCTGATGCATACTCTGCTAGTGTAGCTGACAGTATTGTGCAGTAGCTGCCCAGGGGATTTGTGAAGGTCTCCCGTAAAATTACAGCAATCCTCAGTAGTGTATGATTGTGTATTTTAACATCCTGCATCTGGTACCATTCACACTTTCTTAACACACACACAGACACCCACACAATGCTCTGGACACTGTGGAGACTCATTAGGGTAAAGCAGCTGGACTACACTCCCAGTCCTTCACAAGAAATTTATTTATTGGTGGATTTGACATGACAACCATCCACATGAGATTGCCACGGCGAGCTTCCAGGAACTGATGAGTGCTTATTCTCAAGTTATTGTAGAGGCCTGGAAATAGGCCTGGTTAAAATAATTGCCTGTCAGAATTTGGCCAGAGTAACACAGCACCAGCCATATGTTAGGGGAAAAAGGGGATTCATAGAGTCCAGTCTGAATTTTAAGCAGTCAACATACTTCCTTTAAGGTTCAAAAAGCGGGTCAACAAGCATGCAGGTTCATAGAATCATAGAACTACAGAATGCATTGGGTTGGAAGGTTGTACAGAGCCTCATCTAGTCTAACCTTGAATGTCTCCAGAGATGGGGTCTCCACCACCTCTCTGGGCAACCTGCTCCAGTGTCTCACCACTCTCGTGGTGAAGAATTTTTTCCTAATACCTAATCTAAACCTGATCTGCTGTAGTTTAAAACCATATACCCAGACAAACAGTCCCTCCCCAGTTTCTCTGAAGGCCCCTTTCAGGTACTGGTAGGTCATTATATGGTCTCCTCAGAGCTTTCTCATCTCCACACTGAACAGCTCNAATACCTAATCTAAACCTGATCTGCTGTAGTTTAAAACCATATACCCAGACAAACAGTCCCTCCCCAGTTTCTCTGAAGGCCCCTTTCAGGTACTGGTAGGTCATTATATGGTCTCCTCAGAGCTTTCTCTTCTCCACACTGAACAGCTCCAGCTCTCTCAGCCCTGTCCTCATTAGAGAGGTGCTCCAGCCCTCACATCTCATGGCCTTCCTCTGGACCCTCTCCAACAGGTCCATGTCCTTCTTGTGCTGAGGGCTCCAGGTGGGGTCTCATGAGATCAAAGGGGCAGAATCACCTCTCTTGACCTGCTGTCCTCAGCTTTGCTGATGCAGCCCAGGATATGACTGGCCACCTGGGTTGTGAGCACACACTCCCAAGTCCTCTACCACATCTCCTCCCCGTCTGTAATGCTAACAAAGCTTATCCTGGCCCAAGTGCAGCACCTTGCACTTGTCCTTCTTGAACTTTATGCACTTCTCTAGCCTGTCCATGTCCATCTGGAACTTTCCCATGTAGATAAAGGTGATGACACACCCGGATTTCTTAAAGAAAGAGGTTTCTTTAAAACCCTTTCATCAAAGACAAGGAAGTAAGCATGGATAGAAAACAAAAAAAAAAATCCAAAAAGAATGGAAGGAATGGTCATTTCTCAATGCAATCACTAGTAAAATTCTTCATGGGCTTGTGCTGCAATTTTTTCTGTTTTAGATACCCAAAATTTTATCACTTTGAGAAATGAATGAGCAAGAAGGTAACAAAATTTGCAGATGATACACAGCTTTCCAAAGCACCAGGAACAAGAACTTTCCATGACAATTTTTTTTCACCTTAAGTGGAGAAGCAACTGGACAATAAACTGGTGTATGAAATTCAGTGTTGATAAAACTAATCTTAGCTTCACACAAAAAAAATATGAATTCTGTACCAAACATTACCACCTGGGACTAAGACCTTTATATTATGATATATTGGCCCTTAAAAACCACCAGATTATTGGTCTATGGCAGTCAAAAGAAAAAAAGAAATTTCAGCAATTATCAGCAAGAGAACAGAGAATAAAACACAAAATACCATGCTGCAGTTTTTCCCATGCATTGAATATTGTGTTCAGTTCTGATCTCCTTAACTGAAATAGGACATACAAGATTCATAGAAAGCAAATAAGGATAGTCAAAAGCAAGAAGACCTTCTACAAAAGGAATAAATGAATTGGCTGTGACTCTTTACCCTGCAAAAGAGGCATTTGAGGAGCATATAGTAAAAGTCCACAAAACCCTTAGAAACATAAAGAAGGTAGGTAAGGACTGATTACTTACTGCCACTTCCAGCACAAAAACTAAGGACAAAAAGCAAGAGCTGATTTCAAGATCAGCTAAAGGACATGGTTCCTCATGCAAGTGGGTAGTAGACATGTGGAAATTCTTGCTGTTGTGGACGCAAAAAAATCTGACATGGTTTAGAAAGAAATCATGTGCTTTATAGATAAGCAAACACCAGACAAATCCTATGCAACACCATGACAAAGCACAAAGACCTCAGAAAATAGTATGCAGTGATCTGAACAATCACAGATAAAAGAGGACTAAGGAAGCACTCTGTTCACAGTAAGACAAATATAGCCCCTCTTTTGTATTTTTGCTCTGCCCTTAGCTCTCAGAGAGAGCTGTGGCTGCACTCCAACCTAAAATGAGTGGCTTCCTGTTGATTGCCCTGAGCTACAGAAGAGAAGAAATTGGTACTTACAATGCCTGAGTCTACACCTGACACCATCCAGAGTATTCCATGTGGTTCCTGAGCTGATCACGTGGATGGCTGGTACATGACCTTTCTGACAACAGTTTAATTTTCAAGTCCATATTTTCTGTATATAAAGTCTATGCTTGAATATTGGTTCATTAATAAGTCAAACAAACAACCATTAAAAAGTCAACCTTTGCTCATACCAGTTCTGTGAGAGAAGGCTTACTCTAAGCTAAAGGGAAGACTGAAGTGCTCCAGGAATGCCAATGCAGTAACATTTTCTTTTCATGCAGTCACCATAATTTTTTTCTAGACTGCTTGCTTTGCTTTTTCTTTCAAGCCCTTCACTAGTGGATAGATCTTTACTGAAATATGAATGAGGAAGGAACTTCCTTTTGCAATTTTTATGTTCTCTGGATTGTTTTGGACACTTCACCACATCTTTCTGTGTGTTAGATTTCACTTGACATTGGAGTTGGAAAGGGATAGCCTTGGAGAAGCAGATGACAACCCTGGACACATCTCTGCTAGAACTGGACATCATGTTTTATCCCATACAAAACTTTTCATAATAAAGATAAGATATACCTCTTCTCATTTTGAATGCATTAAATCTTGCCACGAAGTCCAGAGAAAGCTAAAGAGTTTGGGGTGTCATCTATACCTATTATCACTCAAAGAGCATAATAAAAGAACATCTGAGGAGCAGCACAGCAGAAAGATGCTTTATTTTAATTTAAAGGGTAATGATCTAGCACTTTTCCCTGCTCCAGTAAGTAGATTAAATATACATGGAAAATCTTGTATGAGAAGTTTCTAAAGATGATGCTAATTCATTCTCACTCTGTTATTTTTTGGGGAGGGAGAGGAGGATTTGTTTGGGGGTTTTTGGGGTTTTTGTGTGTGTGTGTGTATGTTTTGAATAATATTGCTTCTTTGGATCTAGAAATAGCAGTGTGAAATTTTTAAAGAACATCTCGAGGTATGGGAGATACTCTTCTTTTTGTCACAGATTTCAATTACACTTATTGTCTGTCTGCAGATAAAAATGGGATGACATCCTCAATCAGCACAGCTTACTTAGCTTCAGTGTAGAAATTCAGATCTATTTAATACATCAATTGATCTTAGTCCAGACCATGGGGGATCTGATCTTCTATTACTAAAGAACTATGTAGGAGAAAATAATCTAAATGAGCAAACACATCATACATATTACCCCAGTACTGTCCTCTGAGTCTGCAATAACCACTGTCCCCACACCAAACTGCAGAGCAGATCCAGCCCCACTTCTCAGCCATAAAACTTGTGTCCTGTGCTCAGAGTCTTGCATAAGGGTGTGACATAATTCCCTGCAGTATAGGTGCAGCAGCCCATGCATCAGCCTACAGCTGACGTACATTTGGTAGGATTCTTTAGACTTGGCAAACTTTGTCTAGAGATTTTGGACCTTTTATTTTCAGATTTATTCCAGTAGATTTATTCCCCTAGTACAACCAGGGATAAGAATCAGCTTTTACCTCCCAATTTCAAGTTCAGAGGAAACCAGTATATAAAGGAGTAGCTATTGCTTTACCAGTGCTTAGTTGTTTGCATTAGAAGTACCATTTCCTTCTCACCCCATTTCAACTGCACTTTGGGTACAGTTACTGCCTTTGAAAAGGTGCCAAAAGGGAGTCCTTTCTCTGCTTGAACTAAAATCACTGCTTTAAGCTTCTGTTTTATTTCTGTTCTTTCTGCATTTTAGAAGAAGGTCGGCACTTTAAAGAGCAATTTGGAATCAGTGTTTTCTGCTGTATTTCTTCCAGTGCTGATGAATGTACATTTTGTAAGGACAATCCTCCTTTGTCTCCCAGGCTGAACATTAAACATTGCCAGAGCAGCAGAACCGAGGGCCACTGGGAGGTGAGCAGAAGCTGCCAGCTAGCCAGCCTGGACAAAGTGAGATGAAATCCTCTTCTCAAACACACAGCCCCTCTACTGACAACTAGAAAATACTTCCTTCACAGAAACTGCATGTGGTATTCAGTCATATATAATGTATGCCCTTCTGGAAAATAATGGTCAAATAATACAATATTAAGGATACTTTTAAAATTATAATTGACCTTTTTCATTCTGAACCTTTACTAATTAGTATAAATGCTTGATCACAATTTCATATTTTACATGATTGCCATGTATTTCCTCTTTTTTCCACTCAATCTATACGTGCTGATATAACATCCAAATACAGGAAAACAGGCACATACATATTTGAAAAAACAAATACGGTTTTGTAGAGAGCAACACGTATTTTGTTACAGTATGTTTTGGAAAAAGGTTTTGAAGTTCTATGGAATCAAAAATTAATGCAAAAATGCAGATACCTACAGTAAAGACAAAGATGCAGAAATATTATAATGGCATCCTGCCTGGACCAGTGTGATTCTAGGTTTCTCACCTCTTGAATGACCAGATAACATGCCTTGATTCTCCCTGATTTCCACTGCATTTATACTGATCTGTGCTTCAGCCTCTCCCATCCTAAGAAGCAGCATATTTTATTGCTTTGTCCCCTCCCCCTCAAAGAGTTTATGGACATTACTGGCACTGAAAGGATTCCATTCCTTTTCCACCTACTACAGAGCTCTCACCTCCTTTCTTGTTGGTCTTTGTGGGGTGAAGATCCTCTCATACTCATGGCCAACTCCTTGTCTGTCTAGAGTAGGTTTCCTCATGGATGCACCTGTGCTGCCTGCTGCATATTGAACGATTCAGGAAAGGTCTTTGAGTGGGTATTGGTGAATCTGAGGATGCTGCAGCTGCTGTTTGAAGCATCAGCTGGTAACTGTTCTCTCTGTGCAGGCACCAGCACTGCTGTCAGCCTTGTTCCCCCTGATGGCTGAGGATCCAGTGCTGCACACATTTGGTAGCAGGAGTTTTATGCACCAGCTGGTCTAGGGAGATAGGAGGCAGGGTGTGAGCAATGTGAAACATTTTCCTGCAGATGTAAATCCCAGAGAGCCTACATGAGAGCTAAATGCTATTATTTGCCTTCCTTACAACTGTTGCCTGGTTTTTGAGATATCCTTTGAGGTAGGTATTGCAGAAGATGAGGTTTCACAGCACTTGATTTTAGGCATTGGATTCACTTTCCAGCCTTGCTGCTCCTTCTTCCTCTCTACTGAGTGCAGACAGGAGAGAACCAAGGCTGGGAGCCCACATCACACCCAGGGCAACCCCAAGTGTGAACAGTCCTACACTTGGCATTTCCCAGATGTTCATCTTTGTCAGTCTCTGTTGCAAATAAGTACTATGTTTGTTTAAACATGAGAAAAAACTGCTTCTGGGCCCCTCTGCCTGTTTGAAGCAGGTCCCTACAGTTCCAAGACCAGTTCTTGCTTGCAATGAGCTCTCCCTTTACTTTTCAACAGAGAGAGTCAAGGGTAAATCCTCTAGTGTTAGGCCTCCTTAAATAGGGATTCCTAGGCAGATTTCAGCTCTTGGCAGATACTCTGCCAAGACCTTCCACAGACTGGCAAAGGCTGTCATGACCCTGAGCACATTGTTTCCCCTCCCCGGAGTACAGTGTGTGTGCTCCCAGCCAGCCTGGGAATTGCTCAGCTCCAGGAGAGCTCCCACGAGGAGACAGAGGGGTCCCAATGAGAACCAGCACTAGCTTTTCTGTGCAGGCCTGTCATAAGGCCTGGCCTGAGCTGCTTCTGCCCCATATGGCTCTTCCTACCTGCACCCCAGCTCCTGACTCACATCCAGGCCTGGCCTTAGCTGGTCCCCAGGCAGGTGCCCAAAGCCCAGACTGGGGATGCTCCCCCACCTGCCTTGCTCCTGGCTGGGACATTGGGACAGGCAATGGCTGCCAAGCCTGATCCTGACAAAACCGTCTGGGAGCCCCTATAGCACCCCAGGAGCTCTGACAGACATTATACCCAACTAGGGAAGAGTATGTCTAATCCACACTTGTGTCTATGCACCTCCAAGAAAGGCACAGCCCTCAGATCAAATATCTGAAGTTCACATTTGGGCTCCTGTGGTTCAACACCATAACAAGGAGCAAGGGGAAGGGCATGGCACACCAGCCAAGGGGCTTCTGAGGGTGATTGGAGGCCTCATGTCTGGCAGGCATCCCACAGGGGCAATCAGCCAAATACTGGTGGCCTTTGGCATTTCCCAGTCATGCTTTTGTCCCTTCTGTTTGCTTCTATGTCTGGATTTATCACATTAATAAATTCATAAGAGCAGGGAGATGACATTGTGTATACTCAACTTGCTTATGTCCAATTTTAACACAATGTAATGGTCATATGATATCTTTTTACTTGCTGAAAGAGAACAATTAGATTTGATTGATCAAATAAATCCTTGACAAATAGACTCCATGCAATCTGTATTATCTGTGTGTGTAACTCTACTTACACACACACTTTAGTGGCATTAGGTAGCATTTAAAAAAGGAGAGATTAGATAGTCTTCATAAGCAATTAAATTAAAGGATCCTCTGGAATATGTTTTTTTTTCAATACTTTTCAGGCTTGCTTGTGTGTTACTCACTAGAATCATAGAATCATAGAATAGTTTGGGTTGGAAGGGACCTTAAAGATCATTGAGTTCCAACCTCCCTGCCATAGGCAGGGACAACTCCCACTAGATCAGGCTGCTCAGTGCCTTGTCCAGCCTGGTCTTGAACACCTCCAGAGAGGGGGCATTCACAACCTCTCTGGGCAACCTGTTCCAGTGCTTCACCACCCTCACTGTAAAGAATTTCTTTCTTATGTCAAGTCTAAATCTACTCCGTTCCAATTTACATCCATTGTTTCTAGTCCTCCGAACTCAGGGGGAAATAAAAATTACTTCCCCTGCCTTTCTGTAGGACCCCCTAGCTAATAACTATTGTTATAATGCAGAGCTCAGATTCTCTCCACACCAGGAAGGGCAACCAATGGACTGACTTGGACATTTCTTCTACATCCTTCATTTCTGCAGCTAAAATGTAGGTGTTCCTCAGCACTCCAGTTGGTTCTCAGCAGCAGAACAAATGAAGCACAAATATTTATTTTATTCCCCTTCTCTAAATTTTCTTGAACTTTCACATCTTCAGAGTGGCCTCATGCTGTTCAGAACTGATCCCTAAAAATCCCTGAAGAAAGAAGTACCCTTCTTTCTTACTTTTTCAAACACTTTTAATGTTGATTTTAATCAGACTTCATACATTTCGTTCTAAAAGAAGATATATTTTGCACAGTTCTGTTTTACTTCCAGCTTCTACAAAGTGAGGCTATTATAAATACACATTGGTTTTATTTTTTTTTTATTTAAACTGACTACGAAATGTTAGAAAATCAGGTTAAAACACAGAATATCCTCTCAGAAAACAAATGCTGGTAAAGGAGAGGAACAGCAATAAAGAGCCATGTAGAGACTCACTATTCCCTGGGGATGAGGCAGAAACAATGGTCTTTCTGTTTCTCTTCATTTGTTGCAGTATTTTAGATTTCCCTGTGACAGGAAAGCCACATCTGCAGCATTTCAGCTCGAAGCAGGTCATTAAAAATCTTTCTATCATGTTGCTTATGACAAATAAAGGTACCAAACTATTTCTAATCCAAGTGCTTTTGAACTCAACAAAACCATAGACTGGTGCAAAACCAGGAGTTAATCCTACTAATTTGGCATGCATTCCACAGTAAATTCATATACATATTCATATACATATATACATATACTATTCCCTTGACTCTTCTGTCACCTTTCTTGAAGAAATTTTTCACTATACATCACTATACATCATTAAGCATATTTTTCTAGTTCTCTTAAATAAAATCAAGACCTGTTTAGGAAAGAAAGCAGCCATATCGCTGGATATATCATGCTGCTTTACCCTGCCATCACAGGTGCACTTGCTCATTCACTTCCCTAAAACATCCAAAATGACTAGTCTTCCTGGGTTTACTGTACCTTGTTTAAACAGTGCACCTTCCAATAAACCACTGATTCAACACTACTTAAGTGGAAGTATTTATTGGACATATTGAATCCTATCCGACATCCTCAGTCAAAAAAATGGAGAAAGAAATATTGAGGGCTTCCCAATGCACAGGCAAACAAGTTTAGAAACTAGATTGTGCTCCTCTTTCTATAGATAACTTTAGAAAATATTGAAAAAAAATCCTGTTTTCTTTTATAAAAAGCAAGCATGTGATGTGGGTGAAAATCCCAACTGCTTGAGAATGAGGGAACATTAAAAACCCCAAAAGGTAAAAATCTTGAAGATACATTTTGAAGAGGCTTTCTTATAGTTACATGGTGTCAAAAACACAGGATGATCAGAACCCAAAGAGGGAGAATTTCTTAGCAAGTACACTTAAGGACAGTTGAGAAATATTGTCTGAATAATTTTTATGACACTCTCTCTCTTCCAGTCTCAAAAACAAATGAAAACAGAGGGAAGTTTCTCAATTCTGTTTTATTCTCTCAAAAGAGATAATAGTAAGACTGTGATTTTATCTATTTTGATTCGTATGCTGTCTATCATTGAGGTAGCTGGACACCACATAAGAATAACAAAATAAATAGCAGAGAAAGAAACAGACTTGCTGAAGAGATACATAAAAGACAAAAACTTGCCCATTCCATTTATTTATTTAGAGCTATAAAGACTTTCAGAAGTACTTTTATGCTCTGAGTTCTCATGAATTAAAATACCCAGTAATATGGAATATAGAAAGGTCAGCTCATCACAATTCAGCAAATAAATATTCAACAGTTATCATGAGGAAAAATAAACTGAAGGCTGCTCATCTCTCAACTCAGTCTCCCTAACAATCTAGAGAAAAAGCAAATTTTGATTGTTAAAAAGGCTAAAAAAAAAAATTCCAGAAAATTATGTTAAAGGAATCAGGAATATCACATAACATGAAGGCCTAACTCAGCAATGTGCTTATATACTTAGTAGTGTATGAGAGAATGATCATAGGGAGTATTTGTTTGTCTAAGTGCCTAAAGCTTTGCTTCTGAATGCATGCTTGACCATGGAGTAGAACCTGAATCTGAAGGCCTGCTGCTCTTTTCTTGGTCAGTAGATAGTGCAAGAGAGAAAGCAATCCTCAATAAGGATGAGAGATCACTTCTTTGATACAAGAGAAGGTGTCTGAAAATGTAAATACCAAGAATTTCCTTCTCTGGAACAAGAATAAACGCTTTCAGTTAGCATTGCTGAGAAAAAAACACTTTCTGATTGTGTTGGGTTCTTCTGCATCATATTTCAGTGTTAAATCTGACTAATTAAAATGTGAATTATTCTAGTTTATTGACACAAACTGTCACCAGATCTGATTATGAATTTTGTCTACAAGAGCTTATTGGCAGTGGACAAAAGGGAGCAATACGTATTAGAAAGTAGTACAAATTCAGCTGGATATCTTATTGAAAAGCTCTTCATCTAATACCAGACTCTTCTGAGGAAGAAGTATAAATTTAATAATGGGAAAAACATTTTTAAAAAAATTAATTTCAAATATATTTCCCATTTTGACTCAAATTTCAAGGTGTGAAATTCTTTCTATCCTGATGTCATTATAGCTATTTCCATTAATTTCCCGTATAAAAATATATTAATCTTTTGAAAATCCTGTTAACACAGTGTTGTTCGGTTTTATTAGTTGTGGTACTTTCTGGAAAGTGTTATCAGCTCTAAGTGGAGGTTCTCTGAGAACCTGCTTCACTACTGTGAGCAACAGGGGTCTGGCTGTCCCACTGAGCAGGAAGGTAGATATAGAGAGCAAACACAGCAGTCATCAGGATGGCTGATAATTTTTGCTTTTGTCCATATAGTTCTTGGTTTGAGTGCACAGTTAGTTGGAATCTCACTCCATTAAAGTTCAAACAAGTATTTCACGTTGTTGTTTTGCTAAATGTCATGAAAAGGCACTGGCTTCTTCTCCATAGCAGGTAATCAAGACAGATTAGGAGATTAACACAAAGGTATTTTGAAACTGTTTTAACAATATCAGTGATCTTCCACTGCCTTTTGGTGAAAACTGTTGATCAGAGGACAGATACTCATTTTAGAGTTAGCATTAGCTACCACACAGTCCTTCTGGAGGCCCTGAAGTTCAAAGGAGTACAGGAAAGCTGAACATTCTTCAAGAAGGAAATCCAAAAGTTTCAGGATCAAGCCATCCCCAATGTGCTGAAAGATGAGTCCATGGAAAAGATGACTGGCCTGACTGAACTGTGAGCTTTGACAGGGGGGAAAAGGGAGTTTATGACCCTAGGAAGAAGAGACAAGTATTTCAAGAGGACTACAAGCATGTTGTGAGGTTATGCAGGGAGTAAACTGAAGGGGCCAAAGCCCAACTAGTGCCATCAAAGAAAATAAAATACATTTCAGAAAATACATTACGTGAGGAGGAGATTGTCCATCTTTTATGGGATGTAGGAAAAAAAATAGTGACAAAGGATGAAGAAATGGCTGAAATATTGAAAGTCTTCTTTACCTTAGTCTTGAATACTAAGAACAATTTTCTTTGAGTACCCAGCCCATTATGCTGGAAGACAGGGATGAAGAGCAGAATGAAGCCAAGGGGAAATCATTAGTGACCTGCTATACTGCTTAGACAATTAATATGTCTATGGGATCCGATGGAATCCTCCCAGGAGTACTGATGAAGCTGGTGGAGAGTGCTCACCAAGTCACATTCCACCATTTATCAGCAGTCTTGGCAAACCAAGGAGGTCCCTGCTGACTGGAGGCTGGCCCATCTACAAGAAGGGCCAGAAAGAGGATTCAGACAACCACAGGCCTGTCACTCTGACCTCATTACTGGGGAAGCAGACTTTCTTGAATGCCATTATGCAGCTCATTGAGGACTACAAGGCAATAAGGTCCAGTCAGCACAGGTTTATGAAAGGAGTGTCTTTGACACTGTTTCCCCTAGTATGCTCTGACAGAAACTAGCTACTGTCATCTTGAATAGATGTACTCTTCTCTGGGGTAAAAAAACTGGCTGAAGGGCCATGTTCAAAGAGTTGCGGTGAAGGGAGTTAAATCCAGTTGGCAGCTGGTTACAAGTGGTGTTCCTCAAGGCTCAGTACTGGGGCCAGCTCTATTTAACGTCTGTATCAATGATCTAGATTAGTGCACTATTGTTAAGTTTGCAAGCAACATCAAGTTGGTCAGGAGTGTCAACATTCATGAAGGCAGAAAGGCTTTGCAGAGGGATCTGAATAGACAAGATCAATGGGCCAAGGCCAATGGGATGAAATTTGGCAACACCAAATGTCATGTCCTACACTTGGGTCACAACAATCCCATGCAATGCTACAAGCTTGGGTCAGAGAGGCTGGAGAGCTGCCTGTCAGAAAAAGACTAGGGAGTGCCAATGGACTGATGTCTGAATGTGAGCCAGCTGTGTGACCAGGTGTCTGAGAAGGCCAACAGCAACCTGCCCTGGAGCAGGAACAGCATGGTGGGTAGGACTGGACAAGTGATCATCCCTCTATATGTAGTACTGGAGAGACTACTACATCTCAAGTACTGTGTTCAGTTTTGGGGTCCTCAAGACATTGAGGTGTGCGAGTACGTCCAGACAAGGGCAGCAAATCTAGTGAAGGGTCTCAAACCCAGGTCTTATGAGGAGCTGCTCAGGGAACTGGCTGTGTTTAGCCTGGAGAAAAGGAGGCCAGGAAGAAACCTTTTCACTATTTGAAAGCAGATTGTAGCAAGGTAAGTGTTTATCTCTTCTCCCAGTGATAAGCTATGGGACAAGACAAAACAATCTTCAATTGCACAAGGGGATGTTTAGGAAGGATACCAGGAAAATTTTCTTTTCCAAAGGACTTGTCAAGCATTGGAACATTCTGCCCAGGGAAATGGTTGAGTCACCATCCCTGGAGACATGTAGATGCAGTGCTTAGATAGATAGATGGTTTAGTGGTGGACTTAGCAGTGCCAGGTTAATGGTCTTAAAGGTCTTTTCTAATCTAAACAGTTCTATGACTTTGTGATTCTGTACATCATATCTGCCGCAGCTGCAGGAGGAGGAATTCTTTAACAATAAAGGAGGTAAACTGTGATCTGTGTGAATGTTACCCTCATGGAGGGAAGGCATTGGTCTTAGCATTCCTTCATTGGAAGATAAGGTTTGGCTTACCATACATCAGAATTTACTTTATCCAGTGCAGAAGTTTCTGAAGGAGACTACCAAAGTTGTGCCATTGCCAAAAAATCATGCTCTCAAATTTCATCTGCTCCTCATGGCACTGTCCAAGATTTAGTTGTTGCAAGTTCATAGAAGCTTTTCACTAAGACAAATTTACCTTTTCAGTTTCTGTCATAAGAAGGCTCCTATAAAGTCTATGCTATCCCTGTCTGGCATAATCCTAATAATGAATTTTTCCCAGTCCCTGTAAGATTTCACTTGCACTCAAATATATGTAGAAATTTCTCGGTCAATCCACTTTTATCTCTCATGCAATTTAAGGAAATAAATTAGGTCAAAGGTCAGATAAATTCCAACAAAAATGAGAAACATGATCTCTTTCTACCCCCTTTTCTTTTCAGTCTCATTTTGGAATTGAACGTTACCAGTCCTTGGAAGGTTGCCAAAATCCAATATTGTGCTGATGGGAGCATGAATTATGTATAAGGAGACACTTCAAACACTGTATAAAATCTGAGGCACAAAAATGTTGAACAAGGCTAAACCAAAGGGTTTGCAAAAGCTAAAGCAGAACCAATTGGTCAAGTACTCCTAAGGTTGCCCCTCTCCATTCAGCTACAGATGTCAATTACTGACAGGTCAAGATTTCCTTGCAAGAAAACTGGTATGTGCCCTCCCCTCCTCAAGTAAATAAATAAAATTATGTTAAAGACTCTGATTTTAAGCATTTAAAAAAAAAGCATCCATTAATAACAATCATATATGCAAAGGTATTCCAAAATTATATACATGTATTTAAGGAAAAAAAGTGTATGTGTGTGTATACACACACTTGCTTTTTCAAAAACTAATCCATGTTGTGTAGTGAGTCCTGAAACCAAGAGGACATAAAATGATGGATGAAACTCCTGGGTCAAGCTAGTTATTTTCTCCAAAGCAGTATTTTTTTTTAAATATTTAATGTTTAGATCTATACTCAAGATGTAACAGGAAGAAGTTCTTCCCTTTAGCTCCTTACTCCCTGTTGCAGACAAACATGAATGAATGGTACACATCACAAGATATGGATGAATGGATGTCTATTTTATTTCAAGACTTTCAACATTATATGTTTAAATCTATTTGGTCATGCTTATTAATGTAAGCATTTCTAGGTTTAAAATTCAGGATTCAGTTTAGAGAATTAATAACAATATCCCCCCAGGTTTTTTTTCCTTTTTTCAATTTCTTTTTTTTTAATAGACAATGACAAGGCTCCAATAACAGAAACTTGATGGACTACAGCAAAAGTTATAGACTACATAGTATATTATACACATTGGTGACATTCACATTTTCCCATTTTGGACTTAATATGCCAGAATTAGAGCTCTTCATCACACTTCTGTGAATTTAAACCTTGGTGTGAGACACTCAAGAGGAACATGGTTACAGTGAACCTGAACTTGAGCCTCTGAGCTGATTCAGAGGTCAGACCTCAGGTGCACTTCCAAATGAGAATATGTAGTACAGGAAAGAAAAAGAAAAAAGAAAGGAGAGGAGAGGAGAGTGACACTCTAAAATTCCAATAATGCACCTACTGTAACGTACTGGAACTTGTCCCAAACACTCATTTTATTAAATATACACACATACATGCACTGATAAGCACAGGTAAATTGATTTAAGACTAGCCAAACTCATTGCTACATAGGCTAATAGCAATTTACTAGACAGATAAAGGAAAAAGTAAAGAAAAATTTCCTTGTGTCTGAAATGTGTTATTTCCTGGGGCTATCCTTGCTATGGCACAACATATTGCAGTATCTCTGCCTGAAGGCTATGCCCAAAGGCACAGCGTAGCCCTGTGAAAATAAATGCAAGTGATATTACATATATTGCAGCCTTTCACAAGTTATCACACAGAGGAAAGAGAAGTAAAATTCAGCAATGTAATGTGAGTTGCAGAACATGTTCTGATGACAGAGGAAAGCAACAAATTAGGAACCTGTGTAGTAATATCTGTGAGCAAGACTGAACATCCTCCAACGATCATATCATCAAATTCACAGAGCTGTCAGCAAGGGTCAGGAGCTGTTTCCTTTATAAACAGTGTCACTTGCTATTCCACTATTCAGCTGTTTTCAGTCATTGTAGGCTGAAACTTGGCATTCACATAATTGGCTCAAATGCAGATCTGTCTCAAAAATGACTCAAATGGGTTAGGCCAAATTTAGCATTGGAGGAGCAAAAATAATAACTTAGACATGGTTACATACTCGCTGACAATATTAATATCACTCTTAACCAAGTGAAAATTCTAAAGCTTTAGAATACAGCAGCTAAAAAGTGCAAAATTAACACAAACCCTTCCACATCTCAATGCCTATTAATCATAGAATCATAGAATAGTTCAGGTTGGAAGGGACCTCAAAGATCATCAAGCTCCTACCCCCCCCGCCATAGGCAGGGACACCTCCCACTAGACCAGGCTGCCCAGTGCCTTGTCCAGCCTAGTCTTGAACACCTCCAGAGAGGGGGCATCCACAACCTCTCTGGGCAACCTGTTCCAGTGCTTCACCACCCTCACTGTAAAGAATTTCTTTCTTATGTCTAGTCTAAATCTATCCCCCTCCGATTTATATCCATTGTTTCTAGTCCTCCCATCCGATATTATGTTAAAAATTCCTTCCCCTGCCTTTCTGTAGGACCCCCTCAGGTATTAATAAGTTATTATGAGGTCCCCTCTGAGCCTTCTCTTCTCCAGGCTGAACAACCCCAACTCCTTCAGCCTGTCAATAACCATAATAAATAAAAAGAAGCACCCCTATGTAGAAGGAATAATTCTACCTATTACATCTGAATTGATACCAAACTACCATTTTCCTCATTTAAAGAAGTGGCCAAAACCCACAGGATTCTGGCAGAACTGAAGATGTGAATGAGCTCTGGAGAACACATGGTTCAGCCTCACTGGAAGAGGCATAGGCAAGTTGCTCTGCTCAACAGTCTGTACTTCATGCAAATTCACGTATTAGTCAATTTGACAAAACTGAGCTTAAAGCAAGAGAAGAAGTTGAGAACGGCATTCAAGGATTCTTGCTTTTGACAATGAAGAGTCCATTCAGACCAAATAGGTTTTAAGCTCCCAGTGCTTCTGGTTTTTGTAGCAACTTAGTCTGCTGCTGGTTTCCAAAGCACCCAAGCTTTGGACCTAAGCCTTCTGTCAGCTACACCAAGGCAAGTATGTATTCAGTACTGTGCAGCTATGAGTACAACTAGAGTATATAAGAGCAGAATCAAATGCAGTTGTTTCCTTTCTCTTTCAGATGAATGCAAGTGAGGTTTTCATTCTCTAAGCTGCAGCTTTCCCCTATGTGCTCTTGGAAAGTGTCTGCACAGGATGACAGAACAAAGTTGCTGGTAAGATTTTTTGTAAGATCCTTACCTATTTCCCCTCTTTGTTTTCAGTTCTTCACTGGATGAAAATATGATGATCCTGAAAATATTTTCTAAATTGAGAATAGCATTTCATTCAGATCTTTAAAGACAGCTAAATGATGGGACAATTATTTACAGTAAATCACACTTTGCATATTTAGAGAACTGTTCTTTTTACTGCAAGTGCCCACTTCCATGGCTCTTTCTCACCATGGACAGAAAAAATGCATTTTGAGGTGGTTTTTTTTTTTCATTATTACATTGAGTACCAAAAGCATAGAGATTATGACTCACCTCACATTACAGCCACTGGGTTCCCAGTGCTCTTCACCACATAAAACAAAAAAAAAAAGAAGATTGGGACCTTTGTCAAAAAATATAAGTAGAAAAATCCAACACATATGAGCAGACTCCATGCATCCTTGAATATGGAGATCTGTTTCTTCAGGGCTGCAAAGCCAGTGATGAATAACCACCACGATGAATCGCTCATTTTCACCCAAGCACAAAATTTGAATCATAATTTTTTATAAAGGAATAGTCCCATGGAATGCTTATTCAACCACTACAAGAATGCATTTGTCATCACCCAAGACAACAGCCAAATAGAATAATATAAATAGCATGAAAGGCAAATAGATTTTCAGAGTGGCATATTGTCCTTTCACCAGTATCCCCCACATATATCAACTGGTGTCGTCATATCTGATATATTCATAGCAGGGCCATTGTTGTTCACATGTTTATCAGTTTCCACAAGAAAGATTCCATCTGATTAAAATACCAACGTCAGTAAGAGTTGTCAGACTTTAAAAAGTCTTGCCTTAGGAGCTGACCTTTCATTCAAGATCTGAGTTTGAATAAATCATTCAAAAACATAGATATTTAGATCTGATGTGAGCTATCTTATTTTGACTCAACTATGCTTTTAAGAAATGAGTGCAGCAAATGTTTGCAATAATGTAATGTATTCATTTCCCTGTTGTGTTTAGAGTGTGCCTGTTCAAGCAAAATGCAACAGCAAAGCAAAAGCTGGAAGAATAATTTCAGAGCTGGGGCAGTAATTACCTTCCTGTCACCTTCTGAAAATAAGTTTTGCACAGCTCTATTGATACAAACAAACCACAGAAAATATGCAAGGTAAATATCAAGCTTCTAATTTTAGATGATCCAAATTCAATAAAACCTGATATGATTACAGAATCTTCAGGAGAGGACTACATTTGCTTAAAGGCCCCCTATCACTTCTTAGGTTTTCCTCTTCTTGTAACAAGAAGTTCTCTGTTTGAATAAGTAAACAGACACTTCTCTGACCTCAAGCTATTACACTGGAAAGCCTGAAACAGGTATTGGAAAGAAGGTAACTGGCACTTTGGTCTTATTTCTAGACAATTTTCTAGCTGACATTAGTCCTAAAGGCTTTGCTGTAGGCCTACATTCATCTCAGGGTCACATTCTCAGTGTTTATTCAGACTGTCCCCCTTGGCTTTGATTGATCATTTTCTTCCTTGTACTAACTTCTGTTCCTTCTGCTTGTCCCATACAAAGAAAGATGCATGAAAACACTGAATATTCTGAGTAATTTCCTTGATTTAAGTGATTATGGGTGTTAATGTTTGTTTTAGGCTGCAAAGAACAGTTTTGGTCAACTGATACAAAATAATTCTTTAATTTCTTCTTATGTTTAAAAAGAATTCAGGCAGCAGCTACATTTTCTTCAACAGAGGCTACCTAGAGAATTCTTGCAGAAACAAAATATGCTTTAAAAATATGGGAGCATTTGCTACTGGTACCTTTAGCAGCTTTCCAAAGTGATCACTGTAGTCCATTCTTAATTTTCAGGTTTTGTCTAATGGCAGTCTAATGGGCCTGTCAAGTAGTTTGTAAATAAATCTTCTAAAGATCATTAGGGTTTGGATCAAACGATTTTTAAAGTCCCTTCTAACCCAAATCATTATATGATTCTATGAAGTCAAACTATAAAATGACAAGAGATAAACTGGCATTATATATTTACTAAGTTATTAAAGTATTGGGAAAACTATGGAAATTATTTTTTCAAGATAATTTTTTATAAGAGGAGAATATTTTTCATAAGAGGTGAAACAAAGTTTTTCCTTACCTCTAGTTTCCCCTAGCCAGTTTACAAGAAAAAACATAACTATGTCTTACAAAGTGTTGCAGAACATCTTCACAACAGCTTTCTCTTTGCTTTGTATCTCATTTTTTTCTCCAGTTTATGTGATGGAGAAATTGCTGCAAATTGGGTTGCAAGCCTGACCAAATTTCTGCTTCATGTCAGCAGTTCTTTTCATGTCAAACACATATGAAGTGTTGGACATTCCTCTCTGAGTGGGAGCTAACAGCAACAGCTCTAGAAAAGTGTGAGCGCAGAATTAGAAACTGACAGTTACGTGGTATTTTCATTATGTGCTGCCCATAACAAGCATCCCCTTTATTTTATCACTAACTATAAAATATCTGCATAAAACGAAGATAGAAATCCATCACAGTATCTTGTCACCACAAAGTTTAATATTTTTTGACGTGTTCTCCTTGCTCAGATAATATTTTTGTATCTCTTTTGTCTCAAAGAACACAGAGGAAAGACATAAGACATTTGTCTTTACTCCTACTGATTAAGATCAGCTTAATTTGCTTGCAATGTTTAATGAACTAGTATATTCCCATTTCCAAAATCCATTAGCAAAACCTGTCCAAATCAGCCTTGCTCCTTTATTCTATATCTAAATTAAATGAGGACTCCACCTAGACTTCAGATTAGATTATCAGTCCCTTTCATAGTCACAGAATGTGTTGAGTTGGAAGTTCTTAGTAAGTTCTATAGTATTCTCTTCAGCTCACACTTGATCTTTAAGGATATAGTTTTTTTCCTTTTTCCATCCTCAGTTAGCCAGAATACTATAAATATTACATAATCTCTGTAGACATACGAATTACTGGAAATAATAACACTGCCTGCACCTTTAAAATGGACCTTATGCACCTTCTTTTTGCTGTCATATAGTTAGCAAGCTAACTTGAGTGACTCTGTGGCATGTGCCTAATGACAGAATGAGGACTCTGAATAAATGAGATAAGGTAAGAAATGTCAGAACTGGAGCAGGTGTACATAGGTGACATTTCGTATTGCCACTACCTCAGTTCATAAGAGTCACTGCTTCAAATTCCTCTATGAAACACTCCCAGGACTGCAGCCTTAGGAATGAGGATATGTTTTAGTGGTCTTACACAAATGGACTTCTATGACCTCTTTCACCACCTGAGGCATACTGCCTAATGAACAACAGCAGGTTAGGTCACCAGGCTTTCAAACTGCAGTCAAAGTATTTCTTATGACCTAAGCACCCCTCATTCTGTGCTAAAGGTATCTGTGCTGAAGTGCAAGTTGGTACAAGCTCATCATACATTTTCAAGACCACATCTTTCCACAACTAAATGTTCTGCAACCCCATCTTGCTACTTAAGTCACTGTTACAATGTCCTCCTACCACTTGTGATACTGTACTCAAAAGTGATGCTCAGCAAAATACAATAACATGCCATTCTTCTAATGCATTTGTCCTATCCATCCATCCATCTCCCTCAAAAAATTTTTGTCTAAACTTCAGCACACCCATCAGTCGAATTTCTAATCAGGAATAATTTAAATTTCTGAGTATGGTGAGAAAAGATAGTCAGTCTACAAGACAGGTACAGAATTCCCCCAAGGATTCACAAGTGAAAAAGAGGCACTTGAAGACACAGAAGACACAGTATATATAGCCAGATATTTTCATGTAGTAAGCTTTATGAGATGCAGAATAGAAATCTGTGAATCCTGAGATACAGTTCTTTGTTGAACTGTTCCGATGCTAAGCAAAAATAGTCTGGAGGGAGTCAGGCAAATTGTAAAGGAAAGCAGGGGGAGAAGTCTGAAAAGTGAAAACCTGTGACATCAAAATCTAGAGTTCAGAGTTATGCTATAATCAATAAGGAGGGAATGTGTAATTGCAGAAAACCACTTCTCTAAAACTGCCACTCCTGAAGAAGACCAGATCTGTCACACTCTGGAAGAGATGTGGGCATGTTATAGCCTTCCAAAGTTAGGTGAGATAAATTCCACCCACTTGTGATGCAATAAGTTATATTTGAGACAGGAACTGACACAGCCTTTTGTAGTGAGTACACCTAGGTGCAGAAAAAGTAGCCAAGAGCATAAGTGCTCTGACTTTGGTTGAGTCCTTATGAGAAGCTGAGACATAAACAGTTACTTATTTAGTCATGGCCTGATTTATACCTACTTGGAAATATCCATTTAAATTCTCTTAAGCTCCGATTGGTTATTTTAAAGTTAATGCATCTGTGATCCTCATACTCCTGGCTATGTGTGAGCAATAAGTATTCACTGAAAAAGGAATGCATAATAAATGAGGAGTTGAGGTTTTTTAATCAGCAGACATGACAAGCTTCATTTCACACTTAAAATATTCAAACAAGTGAAGAGTAAAAAAGAGCATGAAAAGACCTTTCGACTCCTTCTGTTCAATAGTCCCATCTACTCACAATGAAATTTCATAAAAGCCAAAAATTATTCCAGGTAGTCTTTTTTTTAGTGCTTTAGGACACTGTTAATAGGTATGAACAAAACTCAGCAAAATAACTTTCAAAAAATGAAAGATATAAACACAGACCGCAAATCAGCCATGTTCTGCATTGCAAGACATAGCATGCACTTTCTTCCTGCCTGGAATATCTGTGTGTTTCAGGAACACCCAAGCTTGCAGAGGCTACCAAATCTCTTACCTTGCTATTTGAGCAGTAGAGTTAGTGACATTCAGGGCCAAAGCCCCTTTGCTTTAATCATAGACATAATCCCAAAGCACCTAAAGGGCAATTTTTCCTACCATTGTCTCTGGTGAAAGTCTACAGCACGTTAATTTGACTTTTGTTCTTGTGTATAGATTAACTAGGCCATAACCTACCCCACTGGGAGCGTTGGAAGGATCAGCCTGCACATTAAAAGGCTTCCTTTTTCTTTTCTTTAAATTTAAGGAGACCTATTTATTCCTGGAAGCAAAAGGAACTGTAAGTGTATGTGATGTTGTTAATTCTTTTTCATTTATTCTGTTTCACACTTTCATGATAACATTACAATAGTAAAGAATATCCCTATTGGCTTTTTGCTGTAAATATTCCAATGTTCTAGCAAAGCCATGATACTTCCTCTGCATCTACTTCATCCTATGAGTTTAGCTCATTTTCATCAATGCAAAAAAGTAGTTTAGCAAGTTGTGCAATTTGATACCTTTAAATCACAAAACTGATTGAGAATGATTGGAGTAATATCAGATCTTTGACCAACACGAACAGTGACATTCAAAATCAAACCAGAGGTACAATATGTCTCATGAATATCAAAAGAATAATTATTAAGTCCTCCATATAAAGTGTTATGAATTATAGATAGTAAACAATGGTCTATGATCTGAACCCCTAAGTGTTCTTGACAGAATTTTTTATTCCTATTTGCTTTCATGACTGAGCACCTACTGATCACTGCAAAACCACCATTCTCCAACTTCAGGGCAAAGTTTTAACATTAAGTTATGAAAATATCCTCTGCTACCTTAGTCAATTAAAATAATTTAAAACACAACTTAAATACAAATGAAGAGAAAATATGCCAGCACGTGACCCTGGCACTTGAGTTCAGAGCATGGCAGATCTCAAATAATTCTACAATTCATTTTTCTTCAGCTCAAAGCCTGAAATGGCTTCGCTCCTATTGTAGGCAACAAATCCACTCCTACATTGGTACCTAGCACATCAAAGATGTGTACTTGACTTTACCCCAATGTCTTTTGTCTATAGAACAGCAGTGGAAGAGTTACCAGAAACAAGAAGATTCTCTTCTTCTCGCAACCCAAAGATTCCTCCATCAGAGTCTTAATATGTTTTCTATGTTCTTTTATGATACCAAGATGTACCATTAAATCTGGGGTGAATTTGGCCTTGAGTTTTGATTAGATCTTGCATCACTGTGAAAACAAAGCATGGAGCCTTATGGACTTCAGAATTCAGCAGAGTTGCAACAAGTTAATAACCCACAGATACTACTTCCATCATATGAGTACTTCTATGATAGCTTGTTGTCTTTCCACAATAATCACCAGATGTCCAGTGTAGAGTAAAAAACTGATTGCAGGTCATGGGGGAAATGCCAAAAAAATCCAACAACCTAAAACTAAACAGGTCAAAAATTTAGGTTAATCTCTCTTGGCAGCCTATTAAAAAGATTCTGTAATAGTTTCCATTTATTAAATCCTAACTTAACACTTTAATAATGTAGGGCAATAACACCTATCAAACTGCATGAGTATGTAAGCATGCAGTGAATGTTAGTTGAGAAAACCCTTCTTTTAAATATGAAGGATGCAATCATTGTTTTATTCTCCTGCCTGACAGACTGTGCTTTCATACAGATTGCTGTAAATCATCTTATTACTAATTCTAACAGTGATTATGCTTGATTGCATTGTTACAATGTCTCACTAGACCAGTCAGGAATTTCTCTATCAAACAGAGGAGTTGTGTGTTTCTCATAATGAAAAGACAGCCCTGCTCCGCAGCAGCCTGAGGGTACACAGAGAAGCAGCAGGTGTATGCCCACAAAAAAGGGAGAAAGACTGATATAATTAAAATTGTAGGATATCTGCTAATTAGTTGGATTCAGTGTGATGGTTGCTTCTTGTGGCTGATTAACCCTGCTGGACTGGGTAGATTTACATCACATCATGAATGTCCTATGCCCATGTGGAGGAGACATATTGCCCACCATTCCTCCCTGCGCACTTCTCAATCAGGCTGTTTTTTATTTTGCCATATAATTGTCTGATGTTGGGACTTGCAATGAGCAATGCAGATAAAAGGCATGAGAGTCTCTCTCCCTGTTGCAGAGAGCTGCAAAAATGCTGGCATCAGACTTATTTGTGAACAGCTACAATTTTAAATTACCAAGGCTAAAAATCTCTCTAGCACCTACTGCCCTAGAAGAAAAAAAATGCAGCAGAAGCCATATGTTATTGGTGCGTTGTAATGTTCCCCTCCCACAAGTCCTTTGGCATGTAAGTAATGTACTTTTAATATCATTTACAATAAAAACATTTTCTAACCCTCTGTGCAATATGCTTTACCATTATTTCTAATAGACAAATGCTAACCCAATGACTCAAAATACTATTTCTAAGGCTTGAAGATAAAATAAGTTATTTTATGAACTCGTCTTCTGAAACAGACATTCACATCCTTTGCTGCAGACCTTCAAGCAGACGGCAAAAATGTTTAAATAGTAAGAAGGTGGCAATCATGGCACATTGTACACAGATATCTCATTGCAGCTAGGGTCAAGATGCTTTGGGATCACTGCCACCTCAAAGAGCTTGCACTGGAGAGGGTAAGTTTTACCTTCCAGGCAAATAGTTTGGGAAATGCCCTTGATTGGCCTTTATGGGTTTTTGTGTTCACAAATAACAGGAAGGTTTTTTGCAGTTATATGCAGTCACCTTGTATCAACAAATCAAAAGTGAAGGCAAATAATGTGGCTGAATGGTTCCTTTCCTTGCCTTCTTTTCAAGCCAACAGAGAAGCCATGCACAGAACATTTAAAAGTGACTGAGTGACTTGTGCCCCTGAGCAGAGCATAACCTGAGGGTGAAACCATCACAAACTTCCTGCAATATGTCACAACTGACCCAGGAGCATTTCACATTCAGCCTCCTCTATTTTCAAGGCCCTTGCAAGACACCAATTAAAAATATATCTACAAAGTGTCATGAATGCCTCAAAAATAATAATATCTATTCACAGGGCATGTCAAGAAGAGCTAAAGCCAGATAAACTAGTAGTTCCATCTCTTCTGTGCATGAAAAATCTTGTTCGTCTTACAGCATTAATTCCCTTTAGTTTTCTGTCACTATATTTCACAGCTGTGTATTTCCTTCACCCTGGCAAATATTCCCAGTAATGCGTATGTCTGTTATAACTAATTATGAAAGAAGAGCAGACATGCAAGTTGCCATTTGCTCCCAGTGTATTAGACTAGAGTGAGGCTTGCTGCACAATGAAAAATTGCCTCTGATTCTACCACATATCAACTAAGTGGGACAAATCTAACACAGGTATTGCAGGTATTCCAGCTGTGGATACACTCTGTTTGACAAAAGGATTTCAAACATGTATTTTGTCTGTGAGGATAACTTTTCAGAGTTCATTCAAAAACTCTGCTCTTATTCTCTGCATTGGCTATCAAATAATCATTAATTGTACCAGAATCTCCACCAAATTTCCACTGCCACGGGAAACAAAAAAACCCAACCAAACAAAGTATATGGGGCAAAGATAAAACAAGCCAAACACTTACTCTGAGAGCAGTACCCAGTGATGCTCTTACTGCTTTCCCAGCTATTGAATAGGATGAAGCTATGACTTCAAGCAATAAAGGCTCAGGAAACCTTGGCATGTAGCACAATATTTTGTGAAGCATATGTACAAAATGTACCTTGGCTTTGATTTTTATTAATATAATATATTAGCAAATTAAAATTAGCTAAATAAGCTACAACTAAAATGGGCTTTCAGGCTAGAGCACTGTTACAATTGGAAGCCCCTATGCTGAGATGGCAATGACCCTTTGATACTTCCATTACTGTATGTCTGAGAGATTATAAAGATAAATCACTGGGGAGAACAGGAATCCTGTTCAAAATATCTCTCCCTTACACTTTTAATATGTTTCCTTTTATATTTATCTCTATCATTTTTTGCTCAGGCTGTGATTGTATTAAGGGCCTTCTCTCTGGTTTTGTTTTGTAGCATCTCTACACTGGGAATTGTATGCCCATGGCTGGAATGAATGGTAAGTTCATAACTATATGGTACAGCCCATAGGTGCTACAGTATTACAGATACGTACAAGTACTTCAGGTTGTCCTTAGAATTGTTTTTGGAAACTTGGGCCTGCCAATAAGTGCTGAGAATTATTAACTTGGCTACACATCCCCTGGATTAGAGCTGACATACCCAGCCAGGCTGGGATGGAATCCATTCAAGTGGATCAAATTGATGGTGGTGTTGTAATGAAGCTCATCTCAAGAAGGAACACACCTTATGCTCAAACAACCTAAGTACAGGCTTAAAAAAAAGGAGAGGAGAGGAGAGGAGAGGAGAGGAGAGGAGAGGAGAAGGGGAAGTGGGAAAGAGGAAAGGGGAAAGAAGAGAGCAAAGGAGGAAGGGGAAGTGGGAAAGAGGAAAGGGGA
>VZTY01013975.1:151075-257528 GCA_013400935.1 Turnix velox | reverse complement strand
CAGCCCCGCCGCCCGCCCGCCCGGGGCCGTAAGAAGCGGTGAGGCGGCGGCGGCGGCGGGGCGAACGGTCGGCTGGGATGCGCGCTCGGGCTGGAAAGTTTCTTCCCCGCGGCGGCTCGGCCGCTTCCTGCGCGGACTTCTCTCCCGGTCCTTCTCGGTAAGCGACCGCGTACCCCTGCCGCTGCCATCTTGAGCGACCCCAGACCGACGCTCCGTCGAGTGGCCGGGCAGGAGGAGGCCGGAGCTGATCGCTCTGCCCCGACGGCGCAGGGTTGTGGGTCTGGCCCTGCCCACGGGGCACCCCCGGCTGCTGGGGCTCCGATACGACGGTGCGTGGCGGCCCCTGCCCTGCTCCGCAGCCCGAAGCCCAACTAGCCCCATCTGGCAGGGTGGGAAGGACTTAACCCAGCTCCCGGGAGCGCTGGTGAAACTGTTTGTGCTTCACCGAGCCGGACCGCGTATAGCGCTTGAGGGGTGACGGGGGGAGCCGGTGACGGGCTGGCGCGGGGGGATGCGACATGGGGCTCCATCCCCGGCGGTGTTCCCAATTCCCCCAGCCAGCCCGGAGAGCCGGGCTGTGTCGAGCGAGGGAGGCTGCTCGCTCGTGGAGGATTTTGCTATCTCTTGTTACCGTGGTGGAAGAGATGGGCTGCCGGCTAGTTGTGGCAGCCGAAGGGCTGAGTTCAACGAGACGGTAATGAAAGCAAAGCATGCCCCGGTAATTACTCTTTTGCATTAACAAAACCGGCTCTTTTTTATAATGCGCTTTTTTTTTTTTTCTTTTATTAAGTAGTTCAAGAGGCAAGTAAGTAGGGAATCTTTCTTTGTTTGGAGCGAGCGGTACCTCGGAGAGTAATGTAACATAGTCTTCGCTGAGAACACCCGTCGCTTTCTGGGGAAAATACTAAGGGAGTAAATGGGACACAGAATTATCACAGATGTGTCAATTCGGGAAAAGAAAAGCGATGTAAAAGCTGAAAAGGGATGGAAGCAAGATTTTTAATGGTTTTTTTTTAGATTCTTACTTAATCACCTTTCAGTGCAATGAATTGAACTTTGTGACTTGTTTTATGTTTGCTGCTGTCATCTTTTGCTCCCTCAAAAGGAAAATAATTGGACGCTCAAAAAGAGAGGGGGGAGGAGGAGACCTTGCTCCTCGGTGGCGTGAAAGAATATCTCCCAAAAACAATTGCAACTATGCAGGAATTGTTCCTACACTGTGTGTTTTGTAGCTCAGATCTCTGGAACAGACATGCCTTCTGATGATCCAGTAAAACAAAAGCCATAAATACTCAGTGTTTAGTCCCCTGCCAGTTTTCCTACAAGCTGTCATTGTAATTTCCCCAGGTGACTCGCCAGGGTTTTCTCCTCCTTTAATCAGATTTGACGTGCCATCTCTTACCTGCCAGCCACCATCTCCCCTTTCTGGGGGCGGGGAGGAGCGGGAGGGGGTGGTGATACTTGCTGCTGTTACATAACGGTTACCTGGAGCATCACACGTGTTCTGGACCACAGGCAGGAGGTGGATTTCTCTGATATTGCAGATGAAGTGTAAATCCCCGGGAAGAAACTTTCACAGGGCACTGCTCTCCCGTATTCAGATGTTTCCCTTGTGGGTTTCACAGTCATTCCTTTCTCACCCTTTTAAGGAGGGCAAGTAATATGTTTAATCCCCCCCAATAGTCTAAAGAAACAAAGGATATCTGCCTTCCTGCGTTTATTTCCCTCATCCTCTCAAATCCTGTGTGACATCATTAACCACAGTGTGCAGTGTAACCCCAGACCCCATTAGGGAGTGGGGCTCAGTGAAGGGAGACTTTTAGCATCCTCTGAGCTCCTGTGCTTTGATAGCTCCTTCTGAGACCAGCGAGGTCATGCTTTTGTTATTGTTGTTTACACCAGAAAATATTGCTACCTCTGGAATGCAAAGAAATTATTTAGCTGTTTAACAGGAGTGTAATGGGAGACATGGCTACTTTGCTTTTTAAAGTTACTTATCTTTCTTGTCTGTCAGCCCGTCTCATTCTCACAGATAGGCGCTGTACAGGCAAGGGAGGATCATCCTTTTGGTGTCAATCCCCATTCTACTTGTTGAGGGGTTTAATTTGCAGGATTTTGACTGAAGAACAGCAGAGATTTGTGCTTCAGGTCTGCCCCTGGAGCTCATCCTCTTCTCTTTTCCTTTTCACTGCAGGAGCTGGAGTGGCCGTAGGGGGCAGTGTTCTGAGTAGCCAGCCATGATCGCCACTGGAGGCCTCCTGAGGATCTCGGCTAGGAAACAGGATCCCTTACGACCCCAGAGCCAAGTCCCCAAACGCAAACGCAAGACCAAAAAGAAGCGCAAGAACGACGTGGTTGTGGTGAAAGGCAAGCTCAAGCTGTGCTCTTTCTCAGGGCTCATCGCCCTCTGTGGCATCCTGGTACTGCTGGTGGGCATTGCCTTGGCTGTGGTGGGCTACTGGCCAAAACCTAACCAGGTATACAGAGAAGGCAGCTTCAGTGGTGGCCGACAGCTGGCAACACAGGGTGGCACCCCCAAGAACCACTCCCAGAGCCAGAAAGGGGAACATGCAGGTATCCATCCTGAGTCACCTCCTGGAGCCAATACTTCCACCACTGCTACCACTCATGGGTCCCTGCAGTCTCCCCCCACTGCCTCGTCACCCCAGGCCTCAGTTGGTTTCCTTTTCCGTCTCTTCTCGAGCTACTTGCATTCAGACAAGCTGAAGGTGCTGGGCCCCCTCATCATGGGTATCGGTATCTTCCTCTTTATCTGTGCCAATGCAGTATTGCACGAGAACCGTGACAAGAAGACCAAGATCATCAACCTGCGTGACCTCTACTCTACTGTCATCGATGCCCATAGCCTACGGGCCAAGGATGGAAGTGCCCCGCAAGCCCCACTCAATGGCTTTGTCAACTATGTGCAGCCCCGGGGCCTGGATATAAAACCTGGTGGTGAAGGCTTGGGTGCTGCAGCCATGCTGGCCAGGAGCTCCTGGCCACCTGGACTAGGTGTCTCCCTTTCCCCACCAGACCTGGCCTCCTCACCACGGCGTTCCTCCTTCTGCATCCCACCACAGCCACCCAGCCTGGCTGAGGCTGTGTACAGCATCTACCGGGAACACGCTGCCCTTGCTGGCCACACTGTCACCAGCCCACCCTGCAGCCCGCCAGAGAGCTGGGGCCGACGCAGCACAGCTAGCTCCATTGTAGACTCTTCTCTCAGTGCTTTCACTCTCCTGCCCATGGCACCGAGTGGCGGAGGGGGAAGCTGGTGGAGACCCTCTGGTGAGCGGAGAGCCCGGGAGATCCCACGGAGGGAGTTTGAACTCAGCCTGACAGACCTCAGCAGCAGCTGCCTCGAAGGAGGCTATGGGATGAGGAGGCACAAGCTGGTTCTCAGGCGGCAGAGCACCAGCTGCTTGCCTGATGTCAGACGTTCCCTTTTCCCTGAGCCACCTCGGTCCCCAGCTGTCAGTGAGGGCCTGAACTCCAGGCTCTTGGTAAAGGCATCTTCTAGCTACTCCAAATCTCTGGACCTTGGGGGATCACCCCCTTCTACAGCCCCTGCCATCACTAAGATGGACTCCCAGAGTTCCCAGTCTGAGCCAACCAGCAGCAATAAGGGCTACAGCCACCTGGAGGAGGCAGGCACCTCCTTGGAGTCAGTTGCCAACACCCCAGCCAGTAAAATCCAGGACTGTGAGGAGGAGCCAGCTGAGAAGTCGGACCCTCTCAAGGCTACCAGCAGAGAGCAAACAGGGGAGCAATCCCAACAAACTCAAAGACTGTACACAAATAAAGAGAAACTCTTTATGATTTCTAGGTCGCACGCTGCATTAGGGCTGGAGGATGGGGAACTGGAGAGTACTGGCATCTAAATGAAACCAATGCGGCACAGGGACACCGTGCAACCCTCCACACCTTCTCCCCATTCTCCATCTCCTTGTGGACTTCGGAAACTGATCAATAGCCAAAGAGCTGCAGTATGTTACCCCTGAAAATTGAATTCAGTGAATCCTGTAGATGACTTCAGGAAGAAAAAGAAAACCCTTTCTGTCCGATCGTGATTGTGTGTTCCATGCAAGCCAAATTGTATTAAATATCCACAGTCCAGGAAGTTCTTTGGATCAGATTAATACAATTTCGGACAGTATAACTGTGCACTTTACTGTTTTTGATTTCCAAGTGTCCCTTCTCCTCTGATTTCTTTCTTGCTGATTTGCCACTAACTGCTTGAAAACTGCAGGCACCTTTTTAAGCTTAAGAGCAAACGTGGTCTTCAGGTCAAGAAAGCTGAGCTCTCTCTTTGTTTTGGTTCAATTACGAAAAATGTTTGCAAGGCCTTAAGGATGTTGTACCTTGACAAAGAATGAGTTTGTTTAAATTCTGGAATAAAAAGACAATTTAGAAGAGACTGGAGCAGAACAGAGCTCTGATGATTTAGTTGAAAACATTACATTTCTCAATCCAAAATACCTGCTATTATATGATACTTTATTAAGTATTATTACACATGTATTGACTAATAGAATTTAAAGATTTTTTTTTAAATAAAACATTTACAAATAAAACTACTACACAAAGAAGTCCTTTATTTTGGTAAGTAATTACAGATATTACAGATCTTTTGTTTTATACTGTGAAAGATTATGGAGATACTATGAGGGCAAAGCTTTGCTTATGCTTTTAAGTGGTTAATTAATCATTTAGGATTAATTTCAAAATAAACATTGTTTCAGTCTGAGACCACCTTTTAATTCAATCTGCAGATTCTGTCTTCTTTTTTTAACAGTACTCTGTGACAGCTGAAGAAATGTGAGATTTTGAAATGCTAACGAAAAAAATATTTTAAAGGTTTAACCTTCAATTAAAATTCGATTTTTCATGAGTAACACATTAATCTTATCAGTATATCAGTATATCACTGATGGAATTTTCACTTCCCTTGGAAGTGTTGCATTGAGCCTTTTCACTGGTATGCTCCCTGTGCATGTGTGCATAAGCTTAATTTTAAAGCATAATGATAGCCCTGCCAATCTCATAGCAGTTGGCCCTATTGAAGTCAGTGGAGATTTTTCACTGACTTTAGCGTGGTGAGGATTTCTTCCAGAGTGAGGAAAGCACCAGGTTTCACAAAGGCTGGCAAATTCCTTGTCTATAAACAGATTTTGGGTAAATTGATGAGCTGTTTCATTTTCATAGCTGCAGCACGGCAGGCAGCTTTCTTTTTTTTGCCAGAACAGTTTTATATGCTCACAACATTGTGTCAATGCTCTGGTTTTTAAATACAAATGTGACATTTCACTGCTACGGGAAGAGAAACTGTTAGTAAAGCACCAAGAGTCTTTCTGTTGCAGTTCATTTTTTTTTCTAAGGATTTCATGTTTTAAAATGTTTAGCTAAATATTTAACTACTTATGTTACAATACACTGCAAAATAGAATACAATCATCACTAAATGCAATTGCATGTAGTAATCCATCAAAATCCTTGAATTAATAAAGCTAATTTAGAAATTAAAAAAGAATAATTTGCCATATCAAAATCCTGAAAACTGAGGAAGCAGAAAGTGCTTGTTGTCTGCAGCAACAGAGACACCCAGGTAGTAGTATTTTTCCTCTTGTTACTGGCAACCAGTAAATCCCAGTAAAATGATAATATGAACATCAGCATGGCATTTTTTTGTTATCAAGCATCTAGTGCACAGCTGGCAAAAATACGTCATAAATCTGTCTGGGCTGGCATGGGCTGGATCTGGTGCCACATGAAGTGGCAAGCAGGCAGCTGGTGTTTGCAAAGGATTTTCAGTTCCCTGTGGGCAATGGCTCCTTCTCCTTTGACTTCCAGCAAGATTTATGAGATGTATCTGAGCAGACACTCTGTGTGTTCTCTTCTATGTGAAAAGCCTTCATGAAGTTGCAAGGGAAGAGGCAAGTGATGAGTGCTACTTACTAGGGCATGGGGGTTCTCATGAAGATATAGTAGGAGTTTGTTTTATTCTGAGGAGGTAAGCAAATGCTTTTTAAAATATTTTTAGTAAATATTTTTTTAGTCTGCAGTGTGCTCTTAAAAAAAACCCTTATGTTTAAAAAGGCTTCTGGGTACTCTTAGATTGATTTGAAATAAAGCAGCCTACCAATTTCACTGGTTATTAATTTAATGCAAAGCTTTCTGAATAACAAAATTGCAACATAATTGGGGCTTATTAAGTGAAACCATAGCTTGTTCCTATGTTGCCAAAAAAGGTGTGAAACCTGAACTTTCATCAGTCAAACTGTGTTTTATGTAACAGCAGCTGGAACTGATTTGTAAGACATCAATTAATGAGCAGAGAAAGCTGCCCCCCTCTATTTATCCAAAAATCACTTATTATTTTGGCAGTTTTTTGAATTAAAATTATTTGTTCATCAACTTCTGTGCTAGCAAAGTTGGAGTCAGAAACTTTTGTTAAAAATTCAAGGTAGTCTGACACACTGATATAGGAAAACAGATGAGCCATGATGGCTGCCAGTAGCATTGGCCTTGCAGAGAAATGCAGTGGGTGGGAAGGAGCTGAGCGTTTCTTTGTAAGCCTGACATGTGATGTAAGTGCTGAGACTTTTGCACTGACCTTTTCTTCGGTCACTCTCTCTCAGCTGAGTCTTCTCAGGGCTGCCAGGCTGCCTCCTGGCCATCATTTGCTCAGCCTGTCACTTATGCAATTTTTCTCCTATGTAGTTTCTTCCTTATAACCTTAATCTCCAGTGTCCTGCCACTAAGTGCTTCCTCCACAGTCCTTGTTACGAGCTGAGAAGTGCCTCTGCTTACCAGAATCCACCTGCCTGCACACTGTGAATAGAGATGTGCTCCCACACAAAATGTTTATTAAGAAGGAATCATTAGTTCCCCCTATTCAAAAAGAGATATTCCTGAAGATAATGTTGAGCTAAAATGTTAAGCTTTGCTATAGAAAAAACAGGTTTTGGTGCAGAAATTAGTGGGTGTTTATTTTTTAGCATAGAAGAAATGCTATTATATTTATATAAAATTTCCAGGAGAGGTTAATTTTACTTCCATTACTGGGTATAGAAGGCTGTGGTTGTTTGCTTGAGTATAAATGCTGCTTGGACCAGTCTGGGGGCAGAGGCAAATGTCCTAGTTGTACTTTAGTTGTGCTGCTGTTTATTACGAAATCCTCGGGAACCTGGAGCAGCTGCTGACACATTCATACTGTAAACCCAGTTCTGGCTCAGCTTCCATTGACTGGTGAAGTATTTAGAGCTCTTGCATTAACCTGCCTCACCTGGCTGAACTGAGTTACCAAATTCCCAAGCCGGTGACATATCAGCTACAAAAGACCAGATCACAGATTTATTACCCTGTATTGTTTAGATACATTTTTAACAGCCTTCTCACGGGCTGATGCTGTCCAACAGTGAGTAATAGTAAATGTACAAACATTGAATTGGGTAACTTAATGTAGCTGTAAGTCTGCAGTCTGAGACAGAGTATGGATTTTCTAAAGAGCCAAAACATTTTACATAGAAGTAGCAACGTGACTTTAATTAAACGATGATCTTTATTCAAGGAATGGAGATGGCATAATGATAAAGCTTATTGGATTTCAGTAGGAGGAATAGCCTTAGCACTTAGTTTTTCTTTCTAAACAAAAGCATGCTCATGCAGATACAAGAAAGCAGAACTGTATGTATAGTGAGAAATGTGAATTACTAATAATTTAAGTAGATCACCAAATAATGCTTTGCCTCATTAACACATTTCAGTCTCTCAGATTTGTCTCTGGATGTGGAAAGTGGTAAAGATAGTGGTAGAAATAAAAGAAAACAATAACCAGCCTCTGGCCATAACTAGCCAGAAATCAGACCTTGCTACACAAAACCCATGCAAAAAATAAGTTCCCAGTGCTGGCTGACAATTAGTATCTTAATAATCAATAAAAGTACAGATGTTTTTGGCCTTTTTTTTCCTCCTAAAGCAAATACATCAAACTTTAGTCAGGAAAAAATGCTTTCCCCATCAACTATCTGTCAGTAGTGATAATGCACTGCTTTATCCAGGCTGCTTATTTTTCAGTTTAGGCCCACCAACAGTGAACAAGATGCAGAACAGCTGCAGGCACAGTCTGAGAGGATAAATATGATCTCATAGCCACAGGAAAAAAATCTTCCATGGAAGAGTGTACTGTTATCAATTTTATTTCAGATTTCTTCTCATGACAAGTTTGGTTCCAGTGAGGACATGAAAGTGATACTTTCAGTCTGGAAGACAGAACTGGAGAGAGATTATTTGTCTACAGAGAAGCAGCCCAGGCTATCTAAGCTTCACAGCTAAAGTAAAAAATGAAAAATATAAAGTGAATGTTCGGCATCCAAGTGATTATCATATTAATTTCATGAAGGTTTAAATGAACTACAACTGTGAAGAAAACATAACTCCAAAAGGCCAGGGTATATCGCAAAACAGTGGGAAGAAAGATCATAATATTTACTAAAATACCTAAATAAGTTGAGACAACTCATGGTTTGGGTTTTTTTTCCATGAACCATAAAGGATAAGATGTTATAATATGCATAATCACATAAGACAGTGCAATACCATCACATAACCTAGGGCTACTCTTTGTCCATTACCACTTGTTAGACACAGTACTCAACCTGTCTGAGAGCAGGCTGAGGTCACAACATACATCTCATGTTTTGTTCCCATAAACTAAATCAGCCATTTGTAAAGGAGCAGGGCTTCATAACAGGACCACAAGTTCTGGCAAGAATTGAGGTTAGTAATGACTCTGTGAAGAGAGGTGCCTTGGTACAGCGTGCAATGCAGCTCTCTTCATGGCTCAGAGCAGCAGGGAAGCTCGTGGTAGGGTCTCACAAAACATCACCTACAAAAGTCTGTCCAACTAGTGTTTCTGAAATCTGCTATATGGAAGGCACCAGGGGCGGCTCCATCAGGATAAATCCCCAATGAACTAATAAGATACTCTTGCAACACCTTGAAATACCCTCCCCTATTCCTAAAGCTTAGGTTAGGTCTCTCTGAGGGATGTAGCTTGCTTTTATTTCATTGACTTTGCAATCAAAATTCATTTTAAAGAAACACAGTTTGGCCTAAGACTTTAATAGAACTTATTTTTTAAAATGTTTGTAGAGTCCCTATTATAATCATGTCAGACTGACCTTACAATCCTTAATGTATTTCTCTCTAATATGCCTTGGGTAGAGAACGTGACTATTTTCCTTGTAAAAACTAGGCAAGGCACAGAGATACAGCTACAGATGAAGCTTGCAAGCACCAATTTTTTTTTTTTTAATGGGAAGAATATAGGCACCGGTATGTAGTGATGACAGCACACAAATATTTGCTTTTAAACAGTGTTTACAAACTACTCAAATATTCTACTGCAGAACAGAGCCTTGATTGTTCATCCTCTAGCAGGAGATGCATCCCTCATCTTTAACAGAACATCCCCCTGCATGAAAGACACTGAAGTCCAAATCTTTTTCGCAACCTTTCAAACTCATTGCACACAATGTTGCAGAAAATAGCTTTGCAAAATCATACAACTTTCTGAAGAACTCCCTGCAGAATATTTAAGGACCCAAGTGACATTGGGCAGCTGATGCCATTCTGTTTCAAACAAGAAACTTAAAATGAGAACAGGGAAAACCTGACACCGCTTATTAGTTTACTGAGGTAACAGAGCATAAGGTGCTGATAGCAGTAGCTCTTTGGGTTTTGGAAACCTAAATCTGGCTTCTGGTGCTGCTAACTTCATTAACACTGCAGTGCTTGAAAATGCAAATGGGACAGTGCTAGTCCTTTTCTCTGCCTCTGCAACATGTACAACATCTGAAGCAGCAGCACAACAACATGGACAGCTGTTGAAGTTGCAGCTCTCACCATTTGAGAAACTAATACAAACAAGCCATGGAGGGAAGCTCTTTCTTTTAAGACGCTTAAGCTAGATTTTTTGGTGTACTGTCACCTTAGTGAAGCAGCCGCACTTTTTAGGGAACTGGTTGAAACTAACATGCAGGAAAGGTAATAATGCCTTTCTAGCAATGTTCTCTGTGAGGATCTACTGTCTCCCCTCTGGCACACAGTGGGGAAAACGTGAATAAAAGCTGTACCACAGTTGTGGGATCAGTGAGCTCCCAGAGCTGCAGCAGCACCGTGCTGCATTAGCCCTCCGGCTGGTCCATGCCTATCACTGGCAGTCTGGGAGGAGAGGGAGGGGGACACATGCTGAGCTGTGGAAGGTCAGCAGGCTCTAGCCATCATCAGTTTTTAAGTGAGCTGTCAGCACAGCACCTAATGAGCCCCAGGAGTTACTCAAAGAGCAAAGCAAGCCAACATTTGCAGATTGCATCACCATGTGTCACCAAGAAGGCACTATTTAAGATAGCAGGCAAAGGAAAGCTACAAGTCACTACTGCGCGTTTCCTTGCAGTTTTGTGTTTTTAAGCATAGACAAAGATGAATCACAAAATATTGCAGTTGCACAGGAGCAGCATTCGGGTGTTCCCATCTATAATTGGCTCTGATTTTACCATAACTCACCACAGCCTCTGAAAAGAGATCTGTGAAGCATCATCCCAGCCAAATACAGGCACAGAAATAAAAGGCTTTTCTTCCCTTTAACAGGAGAATCTACTGCAATGGCTAAAGTAAGCCACCACTTCCCTCCATCACTTCCATTTCACACAATTGTCCTGTCCTCTCCCACATAAGGTGGATACCCCCGGGACAACAAGGACTGCCACCATCAATTCCTCCACTGTTGGCCTGCACATCCATCTTGCATAGCTGCCTGATGAATCCAGAGAAGTCATCAGAGATTGACACATTCAAAAGCAATTACATTTTTAAAGCAATATTAAGATAATGTTTACTGTATCTTTCATTTCACTGGTGAACTGGTCCAGTCCTCCACTCAAATATTTTATGCTGCCTAAAGATTAACGAGCAGGTTAATTCTCATAAAGGCAAAAGATTTCTTAACACCAATGTTTTCCAGCAAGCTCTGTTAGGTATACATCCAAAATATTCTGTAGAATATTTTTCTTTCTTACACACAATGTGAAAAATTATTTCTATTACACATAGTAAAGAGGAGCAATATACAGTATGCAGCCTTCCCTTTAAGAGTCTGTGTTTGATGAGCACAGGGAGTTATTTAATCTCCAAGACTCTGAAAGAATGATTAACACACTGGTTGCACCACCTTAAAATACAGAAGTGTTAGCAAGTCTTGTTCAATCAGAAAGAGTCCTGAGAACTGCTCTCTCTCCTCAATCAAGATCTACAACTTAATCAGCTTCTGTTTAAATTAATAATTCTATTACAGTACAGAGTGTAAGCAATTATGTTACATGTGCTCAAACCTGCATACTGCAGCAACACAACAAACATAAATCAGCATATTTGTGCACAACTTAAATACATTTCTCTTACACAGCCCAAAGAACTGAGCCAAATGCTGAAAACCAAAATTCTGGTGCAACACATGGAAAAACATATGTACATGATGTAAAACAGGTGTCCTAGATGGAGAAGGTAATGAGGAAACAGCCGATCTTATCATAGCAGTGATTTAAAGGAGTAATCATGGTAAGCAGAGCTTTTTGAAATGGGAGGCTTGACTGAATCTGTCACATATAAAAAAAAAGAAAAAAGAAAACCAAAGTAGTAACTGAAGGCAAAACCAAGGAGCTCACTCACAGCCTACTAATGCAGTGATTCCTCAAAAGCAGAGAGGAGCTCTCCCTGCCAGCCAGGTATATGAGAGAGGGCCCAAGTTAACACTGGAACAAGTTCCACAGTTGTGACAAGTAGCTATTCTCAGTGACAAGTAGCTATTTTTGTGCCCCGCACCACTGTGGCTGAGGTATTCTTGTGTTCTTAATGAATACTGTCCCTTCAGAGATTGCTGGTGCATTTCTTACAATTGCAGGCTGCAGAGCAGAGATGGTCCTTCAGGAAGGAGGAGGGATACTGTTGGAGGCAGCAGCTTCATCGTCACTCAAGTCACCCTGCAAAGGAGCCCAGCATCCTCAGGAAGAGTAACATAGCAGAACTATTCCTTCTCCCGCCATCCCCATTACACACACAGCATTAATACTGGGTATTTAGAGATTGGAGCCAGCCCAAAACTAGTCAGCCTGTGACATCAAATCTTGCATTTTCCTTCTGCTTCTCTTTGCCACCTGCATAAATTGAAGACTTCAGGGACAACTTGTACCTTTTCTATCCAAACTTGCTTCATCCAGTATAGCTATTGCTTGTTTGTCTCTCTCAAAGGCCCTGATATACATCTACCATGACAGCTGCTGCAATGCCATTTTGTGCCAGCTCTGCTTTCCATTTGCAGTAAGTCAGTAGCACACTTGCTCAGTTATTCCACATAGGATTAGGGCAGCTTAGAGATTTTGTGATGGCTCAGTACTCCCATTAGCACAAGGAAGTCTGCAAACCAATGTGAAATGGGCTTACAAGCAGCAGACAAACACTTGCCATAGTAAGCTGGCCCAGGAACTTTATCAGCTCAAAAGAGTGATAGTGTGCATCCTACCCTGCAGCAACAGGCTAAGCCGTGGAGGCATCTAGGGATAAAGAGTATGGTGCAGCAAGCAGCAAGCACTGTCCTTGCTGCAAGGTATTGACTACCCAGAAAAAGAAAGCAAAAAGTTCCAGCTGGGAAAGTCAGAAGGAAGAAACCGAAGAGTGAGATCCCACACCAATCTGGATAAATAGAGTGGAGGGAGAATAAAACAGGAGTAGTATGGAAAATAAACAAAGGGAAAAGGCAATACTAAAGAAAGGTCTAGTGATGGGGTAACAAACCAGCATCTAAAGCTTAGTCTTCTACCTAAAGAGAGTTTATTACAGAAAGCCCTAAGCAGGTCTTCAGCTCCACTTTACCACTCATGAGTGGAATGAGCTTACCTTTGGCTAGGAAAGAGCAAAGACAAAATTCACGCAAACTTAATGTGTGCATTAGAAACCCAGTGTAAGCACATCTCCCTGATGTGCTTACCATAATTGGTAAGCATATCCCTGTTTCATGCTTATTCAACTCCATTTTCTTCTTATTTGAGGGCATGAAAGTGGAACCAGGCAGCTATAGCAGATAAATGCTGAATTTTTGGCAAAGAGTTATATGAACTAGTAGCACACACAGATGTTCATCTGTCTTCTTTTTTTTAAGAAACTGAAGGCTGAAAGCAGAGCAAACAGCAAGGCAACAATTGACTGTTTTTCATTATGAAGATATAATTACTAAAAAGTGGAATGTCCCATTTAAAAAAAAAAAAAATTGTTTTTCTACCTCTAATGCAAGTACTAAACTAAAGTTTGAGATTAGAAATCTTTGGTTCCCAGATCTTGAAACTTGGAAAAACAGGTTTAAAAAAACATTTCAGAAAACGGTTGTCAATGTCTTCATCTGATTTTAAAAGCCAATTTAGAAGTAAATTTCCAAAACAGAAGCAGCCCTGGGTGGACATCCAGTATTTAAATGCCTTATGTTTTTATAGAAAATACTTACATTCTTTCCTGTGAGCATGAAAAGCATGCTCTGAACCAGATGATTTTAGAGTCTCCTTATGAGACTTGCTCCATGTTTCTGCTGCACTAGTCAGTGACAAAAACCCATGGTAGAAAGCCAGCTTCAGAGGTGTTAAGCCTGTGCCTGGATTTAAGCCCATCTGTGGGTGGGTTTGAGCAGGAAACTGAACAACACAATTATACTAAGTTGCTCAGGATTTATGGGCCCCCAGATGCATCCTTCTGGATCCAGCTCTGAATAGCCACTCCCATTAAGAGTATTTACCAGAATTTAAATACTCCCAAACAGATGGCTTTTTGAATGAGGATACTTACCAAATACAGCATCTTTCAGTCCTGCATCTGCCTTTAGCTTCATAACAATATGATATGCCAACAGAAAAATCCATAGTTTCATTCTGATCGCACCAGGGCTCCTTAAGCTGATATCCCTGTATCAGCTGAGCAGCTGCAGCCCTTCAGCTGAGGGTCAGGGTGACAACACAAGAGTGTTAGACTGTGCAAGAAACTGCTTCAAGGTCAAGAAGTGGATTTGTGCCTCAGGTTTTTTTGTGGTTTGTTTTGTTTGGATTATTTTTTTTCTTTTAGCATCAGAGGTTATAAGGGTTTTGAATTAAGGGATTATTCTCCTCTACTTGCATGAGGCAAAACAATGTAGTGGTTTGTGAAATGGTACACCACCAAGGCAGAAGCCATGACTAATGACAGCAGAATACACAGATAGAAATGAAATGTCTCAAGAAGGTGAAATTGCTACTCAACCCTAGAACTGCCTGCTCCTAATTGAAGGACCAGGCATTTAAGGTGCCTTCAGCCAGATAATGCTAGGACTCTAGCCTGAAGCTTTTACCTTTCTTGTTGTCTTTGCTGTGCCAACTGAAGATGCTGGCATCTTCCTGACATGAAGTGCAGGTAAACAGATGTATCTCCTCTTCTGCATATGTAGAAAAGACCAGACCACGGGAAGGGAAAGCCAGCTGGACTGACCATTATAATCTTTATTTGAAATTAACCCAGATACAGGGCTTTTTCTCAGTTCCTCTTAAACCCTAATTTTGTAACATCCAGAAGCAAGAACTGCCCCCAGCTGATCATATAGCTAAGGCCCAGCTGACATCTACCATTTAGTGCCTAACAGCAATTAATACAAGATTATTAAAGATAGTCACAAAAAACTCCTTTTAGCTTTTCCATCCTTTTTATTATAGTTAACTAGATTAGCAAGCATCCCATTAAAGCCAGCCAAGAAGCCAGGAGGTGCAGTTGTCAAAGCCACTTCCCAACTTACTTGAAAAACAGTCATTTCAGTGCAATTCAGCATTTATTTATTCCCAAAAAAGCAAGTATGGACAGGGGGTAACACTGAATACAAGTTCTCTACCAATCCAGTGTGGCACAGTTGTTTCAATAACTCAAGTTACATAGTTAGCAGTTTGCATTTACCTTCTACATAAACTACTAGTGTTTATAAAGCAAATTACTCACAGGGAAAAAAAATAGGCAAGTTAGAGACCATAAAGGGAAAAAAAAAACCCAACACAAAAAGAACAGTAAGTGTATGGATCATAAAGGATGATTCAAACTTATGGACCTAGCAGTTATTTTAATTTCAGAAACTGTTGTCTTCTACCTCCCTGCTCACATCAGATGTCTCTATTAATCAAAAGCATTTAAATTAACTTGAATGAAAAAAACACCAGTGAACAAAAACATGGATCCCCATAGCTAAACAAAATTCAGCAACAAAATTCATGACTTGCTTTATATTCTCAGTCATAAGGTTGATAAATATGATTTGAATAGCATTAATGAAGCTTATTTTGATTTGGTTGTCATTAGAGACTAGAGAGTTGAACACTGCATTTGGTAGACACTTGTTTTTAAGTACTATTGTAAATTATCAAGATTCATCACAAGGATGCAACTTAAGTATTTATTTTAAGATAATGGACCAAAACAAGTATTATAGTATAAGCTTAATTACCCTATAATCATCACAAACTGTCCAGAATTAAGCTCAAATTAGAACCTTTACACATCAAAAATCCAAACATTCAGAAGTTCAGGTCCACCACACATTCGCTACACTCCAGTGCCATCTGTCTATAAAAAGATAATTAACATTTTCAATAAGAAGTGGTACAGCTTTTTTGTGAAGTGTACTGGTTCCTAGGTCATTGAAACCACTTAAATTCATATGACAAATTACACTACTAATATTTTACTGAATTAAGAAATAATCTCCTCAGTATATATTGAAAAATAAAACTTTTCCAGGCAATAAATTCATCTAGAATGTGCTAACACTGAGGTGCTCTATGGAAGTCTCACACTAAACTACTCTCCCAAATTAACCTTGAAGTTTTCTTCTAGCATTGAGCAATTCAGCTACATTTTGAAGAGCTCAGAGAAGCTAGGAACAACTACACTTAAATTTGCATTTACAGGACCATTCGAGGACAGCCCTTTGAAAGTCCACAACCTTCAGTGGAGTGACACAAATAGAGGCTCTGCCAAGTGCTGCAGCACAAGGGATCTGACACAACCCCCAGTCCCGAGCACAAAGCAGGCTCATTAAATGCAGAGCCTTCCCTTTCCTCCCACACAGGGACCGGCTGGGGGGTTTTGTTCCCCCCTCCCCTCAAGCTCCCTGTGGAAAATGCTACAAATACAGGTCGCTTTTTTGAAAGAGTCTAGTAAAAACCTAATCTTGGGCTGTTTTAAGCCTGTTCAATTTAACGGAGTACACCCTAACCCCTCTGCCCACAGGTATATTCCCAAATAGCATGCAGAAAAGCACAACGCACTATGCTTAATGCTACTACTTCTTTAGAGGGGCAAAAGTTTACTTGACAGCGTGCTTCTTTTGAAAGAGACGCTTTTCTCAAAAGACATACCTTTTTCAAGGCTAAGGCTTTTAGAAGACTAAATATCACTTGTTCAAGCAGCAATTAGAGCAGAAAAAGGAAGTGCTCAATTGCCTTCTTCCAAGATTATTGCCCCCGTTACGAATGTGTAAGGCTGCTGCGAACAGTTAAAGCCCTACAGGCAGCCCGTTCCCTGTTTAGTCGCAGCTGTTTTTCCAGTAGTGCCATCTACTGGTTTCCGTCTGCCATGAAGCTCCGTAGGGAAAAATCCTTTCACCATCCCGCACATAGGCAGGTCTGGCTGTCTGGGAGACTCCACTCCTTGCCTTGTCTTCATCGGACAACAATCAAGGCTGAAGAGCCCTAACGATAGCTCACCAAGCCCTTCATTTCTTCTTACCAGAAACGAATCCGGTCCTTTTTTTATACATTTCTTTCGTAACTCAGCAACAAAACAAAACTTTAGTTTACAAAAAAAACTGTTGTGCCTCCTATTCCTTCTCAAGGCATTTCACAAATTATGGATTCCTTCTCTCCATTTTTTTCTTTTGTCTAAAGAAAATTAGTGCTATAGCTGATTCTATTCTGAAAACACCAGCTCTAAATCAGGAAAAAAAATTTTTTTCATTAAGTAGCCATTAACCAAAGGAAAGTGGGCATTCCACATAAGTTCATTGACAACTAAAATTATCCACCATTTATAGACATGAAGCGAATGACTGTACTGCAGTCATGGTTTGGAGCCTTAAATTGAAGTAGCTGTAAAGATTTGGCAAGAAGAGATGTCTTTAGGCAGCACTTGCAGGGGGAAAGGCAACAGGTAGGAAAGGAGCAAAGTGGGGGGTGCAGACCTAGAGAAGGGGGGAAGCTGAGTAGGAGGAAACAAATGTGAGGATGGATTTTGGCATCAGAGGTGTTTAGATTCAACACATGATTTCTTAAGGCCCTGATCCTGAAAAAGTCAAGCTCATTTATCTCTCTAGCACATTCTCTCTACACTGCTAGTGTAAGGTAGTTGTTCAAAACTAAGTGTTTCACCATGACAATATTCAGTAATGTTCCCTTCACAGATTTTCTTTCTACTTTGTTTTACCAGCTTCTTAAAAAGCTCATTTTCTGCCATTAAATGAATTCACCATCCCTGTCCCATACAACAGCCCAGTGCAGCTCAGTACCACTGTAATTGCCTGCTTTCACCATCATTAAGTGCGAGTTCAGTTCACTGAAGACTGCAACAGCTTTATCCTGAACTTTTTGGCTGATCAGGTTCACGTTCTATTGCTTCAGTTTTCTGCAAGCTGCCATCTGGTATCCTTGTTTTTTCTTGTCCCCCTTCCACGCTCTTCAATTCATCTGATCCTGGTGGCAACAGACCAAGTACTGGCTTTGAGCAGATCTTTCCAGCTGCAAGAAGAGTCCCATCTGCAGCTTCCGGCTGTCCCTTCACCTCATCAGTTTCTTTTTCTTTACTTGCAGTTGAAGCCTCAGCAATATTTTCAGATGGTTTATCATCAGCTACTTCCACACATGAGGCAAGCTTGCAGATTGTAGCAGTTGCTCCTATTTCAGCCTTTCCAGTACTATTTAGAGGGTCTTGGCTGCTTCTTTCTCCCAAATTTACCATCTGCATTTCTTTCTCCTCACTTTCTTCCATGCCATGGGAGCCCACATTAATTGAACACTCACAATAGTAGTAACCAGATTCCTGCTTCTTCTTACGCATGGCGCAGAGATCAATTTGTCGGAAGATCTCTGTGCCAAAGTAACTGTCTTCATATTCTTTATACAGGTCTGAAAAAATTTTTCTGAAGCCCTAAACATTGAAAAAGCAATGTGACACTAAATCTGTATTTTATACATATACTCACACAAACAAGTATTTTAGAAAGATGCAAGATACACCAAGTAGAGTCTTTAAAAAGTACTCCCCTGCCCATTAGGCTTGGAGTATCAACTTTTTTAGTATTTAAATTGATAGGAAGTTTGCCTTTTGTTAAATTCCCCACCTACTCAATCCTCCACAAGCAAAAACATACTAGCAAGGATACAGAAACAGATAAACCTAATCCATGATTATCCAAATACATTCATCTAATGTTAGATATTTCAAACCAGTTCAGTCATGAAATCCATTTAGAAACTATTCTCTGCTCTCCTGCATCACCTTGAGAAGGACTGTCTGTATTTAACATGAAAGTTAACTTCACTCAATTTCAACCCATTTCACCCTTTACAGGCTGAAAAATTAATACTTCTCCTTGGTATACTCATTCCGCAACAGTAATTAAATCTTGTGCTAGAGACAGGTTAGAAATAGAGCTCACACACATTCTTCCCTGGGAGCAACAAGGTATTCAAAAGAAATTTAACTTGGTAACTTATTGTGAAACCAGTTCATTTAAGCAAGCCAGAAGGAAAAAAAAAAAGCCAGCAGCTATTAGATAGCTACAGAGCAATGCTAATATCCCAGTGGGCAAATACCACAACAGTCACAGCATACAAAGAGAAGTGTTTGCTCCCTCAGATGGGTTTTCAAATGTTGACATGTTCTTTTCAGACTAAAAAAAGTAACTCCCACAATCAAGGCACTTGTTAGAAGCCATTGAAATTTCAGATTGTCAAGATTTAAAATCAACAGTCCCTTATCTTTGCTGTTCTCCCTGTGACATGTTGGAACATAGCATACTGGGTTCCCTATACAGTTGTCATCCAAGGACAGGCAAGCAACCCAACAATTCCAGAGCCCCCCACCACCTTCAGTTGGTCAGCAACAGGCTGACAATTTAAATAAGGGGCTCCCACAAAGCACTTAGCCTGTAGCCAACTGCATATGCGATGAGCAGTCATGGAGATGCAGTGAAGGACAGATTAAGCAAAAGAGAATAGTTTATTTTTGCTTAACCTAATGAAGGAGCCAGATAATGGAGTTCCAAGGTGCCCCTCCTAGCACAATCCTTCAAAGAAGCATCCATCATTTTGTGCAGCCCTGCCTCCAAATACATAGGAGCAAACAATTAAAACAACAAAACAACTCCGTATTTGTAAGGATAGCCTTTTTGGCAGGCTTCTACACAAATGGATATGGATGGTTCATGGCATGGGGAGCATGGGAGGATGGTCAAAACAGCCAGTGTCACCCAAACAAAGACAGATATAAATAACTTTAGATCTACAAACCTAGACAACAAAAGCATTTCGAAGTTTAACAATTGCACATCTTTTCCTGTGCCCCAGAGACACCCATGTATCAGTCAGAGCCAAGTAGTTCAGTAGGCAAGAGCTATATTTTCCCTATGCATCACCAGCTGCAAGTTCAACTTAAATGCAGAGGCACACTGTGCACGGTCTGTTTTGCGTCTAAATCTGAAGGCAGATGGAAACTTAAGGAAGGTCATGTCACTGAAGATAACTTATCAAGTAGCCAGAAGAGGGCAGGATTAGAGCTGCCTTTTCATTTTAAAAGAAACACACCTGAATATTTTAATCCAAGTATGTGACTCTGTATTAGTGCTACCCACTCAGGGTGGACCACAGCTATTTGCAGACCTACACCAAGTGAAACTACTTAAAGCATCACAAAAAGCTATAACAAGCATTATTAACATTAACATGGAGGTAGTTAATCCACAGCTTCACTCTGGCACAGGCAATCACAGGAAGCTCCTAGCTGTAGAAGCCCACAGACCATACTGACAAAAGCAATTCCTAGTCTAAGAGCAGGGCAAGGCTCTCACTGCAGACAGATACTGAAGTGGGTTCTCAAAGGGGCTGAACTGTTCCCTTCTGGCTCATTGGAAAGAGAGAGGTCAGAAAAGATGGAGAAAAGCTCATTTAATATTTATGCCTGGGGCACACTACACATTTTGAACCCTATCAACAAATAGTATGCACTGCTACTTCAGTTGATATTTAAGCTAGAAAGCACACCAGCCAAGCTCTCCTCAGCCTCTTGGGACCTTCAGACACACAACTGAAGTTAAAGATGCAGAATTTTCCAACATCAGAGTGTGGCTGTAAAAGCTGTTTCAAAGAGAACCAGCTCTTCCACCCCCACAAACAAGAAAAGGACCTTATTCCAGTGCTGCTGCATCCTCTCTTGTTAAAACTGTTCTTGAGACTTAAAATGTAAACAAAGTGATAGTAATTATTTCTAATCTTCATGTTAGAAGCACTTAAATTGCATGAAGTACTTAAATTGCACTGTTAATACAAGGAAAAGTTGTTTATGACACAAAGAAAGTAATTACAACCAGTAGATGGCATCATAATAACTAAAGTAATATTTTCCCTTATTCACCCTTTAGCATCTTCTAGTCTTTAAGAGGGTTCATTTCTCTCCTTTGGTCTTCAGGACTTGGATATTGTAGAAAGTAGTCAGTTTTCCTTCTTTCTTAACCTATTATATTTTGATTTTGAAGGAGAGGAAGTTGTCTGTATTTTCAGTTGGCATGTCAGATCTTAAAGTACACACATTAATAATTCAGTTTAAGTTTAAATCCCAAGTCTAGGGCTGAACTTTACTAACCTCAGGGCGATTTGTATGTGCTCACTTAGAGTCCACATACTCCCTAGCAAGTAATTTCACCTATAGCCCTGCTCCACTTTGGCTTCATGGTCCAAATGTATAAAATGCTACTTCAGAAGCACCAGTTTCAAGGTGTAAATACATCTGGACAAGAAAAAGATACCTGGTAGATGAGAGAAGCCTGAGTATTGTCTGCTTTGCATTCTGCAGGGTTTTTGATACTATATTACATAAAATCCCTCACAGTAGCTGATGAAGAATAGATTGGATAAACAGACAGTACTTCATGGTGGACTGAAAACTAGCTGAGTAGCCAGGTCCAGAATGGTACTCAGCAGCATAAAGTCTAGTTAGTAGCTGGTAACTGAAGTTGTAGCCCAGCAGTCAAAAATTATTTCAATATTGTTCATCTTCATTAACAGTCTGAATGATGGGCAGAGTCCACTGTCTGCAGCTTAGCTGATCACAAAACTGGGAGGAGCAGCTGATTTATGAGAGGATCACGCTGCCAACACAGAGCATCAGCAGACAAGAGGAATGGACAGATAGAAACCTTGTGATGTTCAACAAGAGGAAGTACAAAGTCCTGACACTGGGGAACAAACAAGCCTATGTACCAGTACAGGCTGTAAAAACAGCTTAGCTGAAAAGAGCCTAGTAGTCTGGGTGGACACCACATTGAACACGAGCCAGTAATGTGCTCTTGCAAAGGTCAGTGGCACCTTGCTGTGCATTTAGAAGTGTTGCCAGCAGGTTAAGGGAAATTATTCTTCCCCTCTGCTCAGCACTGGTGTGGCCGGGTTTGGAGTATTGGGTCCAGTATTGGACTCCCCACTTACCGCTTTTGAATAGTAACACACACATATTAATACATTTCCAAGGAAGTAGATTGCATACATGATTCATACTATGCAGGCTATAATTAATGCTAGAAATCAAAGGGAATGAACATGCAAGAAACTGCAATCAGTATTTTTTACTTCAAACCTGATCACAAGAGAAACTGTACAAATACTCAGGACAAAATTACACAATTCCACCTACATACCTGTTGCCTTTTTTTTTTTCCATTAGACATTGCTGACACTTGTATTCATTAAGTTCCCCATAGGCAGAACAAAAGAAAAATAAAAGAAAAAACCCCAGCACAAAACTATCAGTACTTCTTAATTCTGATTGTATCATGTACACAAGACAAATATCAAGTCAATATAAAGTACTTGAAGTGCACAAATACAAGGTCATTTTCTACAGCTATTATAGTATTTTGTTTTCTTTGTGCATGCTCCTTTAGTGTTTCAGGTTTGCAATATATTGACCTCATAAATACGAGTACTATTCCTGGAAACAAGCAGGACAATATTCCACTGGGAAATGAGCAATCTAATCAGAGTTGTTTTTTACTTTAATTGTATGTGATAAAATCCCATACAATGCCACAGTAAAGGCTAGAAAAGCACATCACATATTTCTAGCATAAATCAAGGCACCAGCCTGGCTCCCAATATGACATTAATCTCATTCTCAGATAAATATTGTTCAGAACACATTCTGCCCTATGGAAACAGCTTGACATTGTGTTTTGTGCAGATTTGACTGGTTACAGCAGAAGGAAAGCACACTGCACTCTGTAACAGAGCTATACACAATACAAGCAAGAGACTTCATTTCTTACAATTGGATGAGCAAGCAACTGTGTTGGTCCATCTATACAAGAGCTTTGCTAAATACTAGAAATTATAATTTTATTAATGGGCAGTGTTGCTTAAATTTATAGTCCCCAAGAAATTCATTGGAAGGAAAAATAACCACTAGCACAGATCCCACTAAAAAAAAAAAATCAGCCCTAGATACTTACCCTTCTTTTCAACCTTTGGGCTTTGGAGAGCTTTAGGAAAGTAAGATGTGGCTTGAAATCCTTGCTTCCTGAAATGTCAAGATTCATTTCCATAAAGCATTCTTCCACAGCTTCTGGCAAAGAGAATTTTTTGAAATCCCACAGTCAGGGAAAAAAGGAACAAGAATTTACAGGTAGGTTAGACAAGAAAGTCACCAGGCCTTTTTTAAGCAAGACAGTTAAAACATACAGCAGATAACTAGTTGTTATACCACCACAGGAAGCACTAGGAAATGAAAAAGTAAGTAAAATCAAGGTTGTGCATGACAATCATTCCAAAAATATGGAATTTCTTCCCCAGATTGTGATACAAGTTGTTTATGGTTGTATAGGACTTAAAACTTTAGCCACTTAACTATAAGTTTAAAAGGTTTTATTCTGCATTGAAAGTAGTATCTGAGAGCAACTGTAGCAGTTACACTCAAACAGTAGAGAAAAATACCAAAATAACATGGAAAGCCTTGGCTAATGCTGGAGTACTTAAGACCTCTCCTAAGCAATTTTTCCTATTGCCAGAGGTCTTTATACTTTGGTTGTGTGAAGAGGATGAAGAGTGAAAAAAACCAAACACCTAACCCAACATCTGCCCTGGAAACCTGCAACATTTGATGGTCTCTTTATGCCAGATACCCCCTCCTTGCCAGCTATCTTTGTTACCCCTTAGTTGTTTAAACACTGGGAAAAACATGATCAAATTGGAATTTGTGTTAAAAGAAAAAAAAAAAAATCACCCTGCATTTGATGAATGCATTGCTTGGAATCCCCCTTCTATTTTGAGTCTGCATCTATTGGAAGTTTAACTACATGTGTGTTTATATTGTGTCATATGCATTTGTATCAAGGCCAAGTCTCCGGCTTGAAGTTCAACTAATTAATACATTAAAATGTTTCATCTCAGAATATTTGTGAGTGAAAAGCAGCTGTGGCTGTCTGGTCACTTTGCCAAAGCAACTGCTCTATGTTTTTCAGCTAGAAAACAAAAATGGGACCTCATTGCCTGAAAAAAAATATCTAATGCCCTTTTAGATACCCTACAGGATGCCCACATGGTTTCCTGCTGCCTCTGCAAAAGGGTTCTGGCTATAGGTTTAGTGTAGACAGCTAAAAATGTCCTAAAATAAATTGTAGTTAGGTATCAAATAACCCTTTAAGTGACCCTGCTACTTCTTGAAGCAAAACACATTGATATGAAGGATTTCTACATGTTATTGAATTTTTGTGGTCTCAAACCACTAGGTCAAAACACAGTGAATACCAAATAACACATGTAATAAAACATGTAAGCTCCTCCCAGGAAAAAGCACTTTCTCACACATCTAGGCAAATAGCAGTACACAAATGTAGTAATTTAGAGTTTAACTACCAAAAACCTGAAATTAGCATCTCCTGACGTTCACCACCCAAATAGTAGAAAGGAATCATTTCTGCCAAGTGAAAGGTCTTATTGCCACAAACAGACTTTCATCAGAAAGTCCAATGATGGAAGGTCAAGACTAGGAATCATCTTTAACAATGCAGTTTAGGAATGACATTCTATGTCTTCTGCCCATTTCAGGATGGTGCTCAGTTTTCCAGACACTGACCCCCCCTGCCAGCTCACTTGATAAGCTCCCTTAGAAAAATGTAACAGCTTAAGAAGTATCTCTTTTTCAAAGCAAATGATATCACAAGCAGCAAGCCTGGTAATCCCTAGTACCTACCACTGATCAAGAAATGGGATAAAACATTCCACTTGGAGACCAAAGCCCATGATGCAGGAATGAAAGCACATGAAAAATCAGTCAGCACTAGAAACACTCCAGAGTTCACTTCATTAGAGCAGGCTGAACAGTTAAACTATTGATGACAAATGATCAAGAAGTGTGATGAGGCAAAGGCAGCTGGCAGGAGTAGTTTGGCCCTTTCCAGTCAAACCCTTCACCTATCATCCTGCTTCAAAGGGGAAGATTTGAAAATCCACACCTATACCCTAAGTAACAAAAAACATTGCCTAGAAGTTAAGAAAAACTATTCATCGTGTAACAATCAATTGAATTGCAATACAGAGAGAGAGGAACAAAAACAACACCATAAAAACATTTCTTCAGGGGTGTTATAAGTATAGATTTTGATGCATATTTGCATTAATCCCCAGACTCATTAACTTCTATAGATGATCAGAAATGCAGCAGAAAGGAGAATACTGGAAGTTACATTTCTCTGAATAGCCAAGCCATTTGTGACAGAGTTAACAGCTAGAAAACTGGCAGCTTGTCTCAGTCAAGGAAATATTTTAGGCAATCTGTGAACAATCACATTAAAGAGCACAAAAGTATTGACAATATTCCTGGGATCTGCAATCAGATTTTTTCTCCTCCATCTCATGAACAAAGATTCAGATCATAAGGTAGACACCAGGCTTCCAGAACCCTGAAGGCACAGGTTCTCCAGGCAAAGAACATGCAGGATCTGCCACCCACTCTTGTAATGGTTTTCAGAATTAATGCAGCTCCAATATCATTAAGGAAAGAAAGCAACATAGCATACATTCTGCAGAACCAAAATTAAACATTCCTGCTGTTGCTAAAATAGCACTATAAAGGTTGATCTTGCATGCTATGATTCATTGTGAATAAAATTTCCTCAGTTAAGCAAAACAGTGAGTAAAAAATCAAACGGCAGTAGTCAAGAAGGTATTCGCTTCTGCATCTTTCAGAAGTGAATGAAGAGAACGGTAAAGGGAGGAGAGGGAAATCAAAACAGTTAAGCAGTTGCTTCTTTCAACAGCATTGAAATACATATGTTGTGAGGAGGCATGCGCCAAACCTTATCTTAAAAGAAATTGCATCATGTGCCTTCTACCTTGTACTCTTCCAGTCAAGATTATCTTGTGTTCAGAAGACAAAATTTGAGCATAAGCAAAACTTGCTCAGGCTCGAGGTAAATAGGGATAACAGAAGACTTTCTACAAAGGCGAGTTGTTTTGAGTCAACATTATCCTTGCCACAGATGGAACAATAGGAGAAATGAAGACCAGAAACAAGCAAAGAAAATAATGAATAGTGAAGTGGCTAATTTTATTTAGCAGAGCCAAAGCAACTCTTCATACTAAGAGGCATCTTCCATCTGCCTGCAACACTGACTGCTTAAGAGGGAAAATAAACAGAAGAGAGCAGGACTATTATGCCAAAACTAATAAGTGGATGAGGTAAGAAAAAGCTTCAACACAAAAAGACTACTCTGGAAAGATATGTCCTTTGAAAATTACATAGTGTCTTTGTACTGCATGCCTTTTTGAGAAGCATTAGTTGAACTCCACTTCCTTTCTGCTTAGTATGAAAATAGCAAGGAAAAGAAAAAATGTATATTGATTATTTCTGCTGTGTTGGAAGCAGAAGCCCAAGACACAGCTGAGGTTCTGCATTGCAGACTAAAGCAGCTCCTAAAAACAGAACAGAGTGGAGGGGGAGGGGAGAATACCAAGTCCTTCTGAAGTTGTACTCAGATGCAGGTAAGCAGGTGGAAGATCTTCATGAGCCCATCGGTGCTATGGGAGGGCGGAGCAGAAAGCACAGTGTCTCTGTTACATCTTCTATTGTGGAAGCAAAAGATGGATTTGCTAGTGCTCATATGCAGGCTAAACACTGCTGTTCATCCCCTCTCAGAGGCACTCATGATTTCAGGCATGTTCCAGCTGAAAGGAAGCGCTTGTAAACTAAACTGAGGCTGACACTTACAAGGCTTCCACTTTATCAGGAAGAACAGAGTCCCAGTTAAGAGGTGTCATTTTGAAGGACCTCATACACCTGTGAGTATATCACACAAACACCACAGGCCTGTGAGATCCTGACTCCAGGGCAGGCTAGGATAGCATTGCTTTCTCACCTTGACATGTCAACTGTCCGAGTCTAACCTGTCCCAAATTAGTGCACAGAACTTATTTTAGTTCTCATACTAAATCTGTCAGCTTCACATCTAACAATTAAGGGAAAAACAATGGAAAATTAAAGGCAACACAAGGCCATGCAGAGCAGCTCAGGCCAGTACTTGCAAGAGCTGACAGACTCTAAAGATAAATTACCATAAATTGTAAAGAGTCAGGTTAGATGCTTACCTGCAACTTTGCTCAGCATTTTCTGATCCTCCTCCATCATTTTCACATAGATCACTTGATTGTTAAACTGTCCAATCCCATGAAATGTCATATTAAGGTCTTTACCTTGCAAGATGGCTTGCACTTTTGTCTTGCTTTGCTTCAGTGCCCAAATAGCCCTTGAAAAACAGATACATATTCTCAACCAGAATGGATTGTTATATAAGGAAATGCTTTAACGTATTTAATACCAGATGATACACTTCATTTTAACCACTCTATGGCAGTACACAATGCGGAAAACATGCTGTATTTCAGTATTAACACTTTTGTAAGAGTTAGGGGATGCATAAATACTTAAATACTTTAAATACATTATATCCTTCAAGCAGTTTAACTTCAACTGATGTAGAAGTGAATTTTGCTAGCAAAGTGAACATTCAGGTCATTAACATGCCAGAAACAGTATGTGAATATGTTGCTGCTGAAGATTCAAATAGAATAAAGCTGAACTTATATTTGTGCCATGTAGGTTAAAGTTTTATAGTTGCCGTTTTCAACCAATTTGGTAAATATATCCTTCAACCAAAATAAATTCATTTCTCGCCTGAAGTACATTTGACATTGGTCTCCATTACATTCACCTGTTCCAGAACAGCTAACAAAATAACAATGTTTTTGTAGGAGGCTTTATAACCCATTTCAAGATACTTCGGACACACCTTGGTATGCTCTGAAATCTCAAGAGAAGTGAATTACCCAATGACATAATAATTCAAATTCACACATGAAGAGTATAACTAATGGGTTTTAAGTGTAGACACCTAGTCTTTCAGCAACTTAATACCCAAAGTTTTACAAGGGTACCATCTTTACCCTGGTGTCTCAAGGATGCTACCAGTTTTCAAATCAAAGTTTTTATGCTTCTAAGAAAATATTGCTTAATTAAGGACTATAAGACAACAGACCAAGGTTACTGTGGCTCCTATAGCCATATTTTCTAGGTGTAATGATAAAGTAAGAGTTTTGACTACATCAATTTCATTGTTCAAAAAACTTAGCATCTTTAATATTCTGCAAAGAAATCAGGGACTACAACCTACATAGTACAAACTAACCCCCTTTCGAAAGAACATTTCATATATTTAAAGACCACTTCAGGCAGCAACAGTCAAAATTATAATTAAGTCTCACTATTAGTTCAGAGTTATTTCAACTATAGCAACATAAGATTCATTCTGAGACTCCTGGAAACTCTACAAACAAAGATTCAGCAAAGAAGGACCAAAGGAGGAAAGGGAACAAATTGTTTGCAGAGAGGATCTTGCTTCTTCCACCTTAAAAAGCAAGTAGGGCTAGCCTAGCCTTCCACTTAAAACTGTAATTCCTAAGTTACCACCAAACATTGCAAAAAAAACTCCTGCCACAAGATCAGAAAATGCCTCCCTCCCTCTATGAGGCACTGTGCCAGCTGTTTCAGAGTGTCGTTAGGTCAGGAAGTGAGAAATAGTTGGTCTAACACATTAAGGCAATCTTTCATGTGACAGCACAGAACAGTAGCCACTCAACTACAGCCTCATTTAGCAGAGCTCTGTAGGTAGATAAAGGATTAAAAGCTTTTGACAAGGAAGATCCATTTTTTATTAGGTATGACCATTATATTACAAGCACATATTCACTCTTAAGTTCATTAACACTACTTGCTTCACTCAACACACTAACCGATTTATTCCCATTCTGATTGCTGCTCTCCACTAGCTTCCCACCCTTTTGGGATGACAGCCTGACCAGTCAGCAACACTAACAGAGTGAATTACTGTACATGTAGGTTCCTTCACCCATATAATAGTCCCATCTTTTTATCCCCTCAGTTCCTCTGAAAAAGTTTATGGAATATACAGTACAGCAGGTAACTTTAAAATAAAGCACATAGAAATCTGTCATATGCATCTTAATCCCATTTAACTGTTGCTGCCTGTAAGGACAAAAGGGTGTTTGGTTTTATTAATTCAGCTTCATTCTTGTGGCAATTTTCCATCTAAACATTCTACTTTATGCACAGCTAGGTCCTGTATCATGCTTGCAGGGTGCTGAGGTCTTAGTGTTTTTAATTTCCCTGCAGGGCTCCTGGGGAAAAGGTCTTCTGCTTTCTCTAGCTTCCCACATCTACCACATAATGCTTTCCTGGACACCTAAGGCTCTTCCCTCTCTACCCCCTCATGCCAAAAGCTCCCCTGTATGGTACACTAGGACAAGGCTTAGAGAAAAAAAACTTATGTAACACACTAGCTCTATTTGGTGGACTCTTCCAGCACTCCAGCCTGATACAATTTTGTTATTCTTAGTCACAATACTCAATTCTCAGGATCCCACAGCTTGAGTTAGACAAGAAGTAGTATCTTGGAAAGGAGCTAGGCAGATCTTGATACAACATGTTGTATTAGCTAACATTTTCCATCTAATCTGAAAAGATGTGGTTTCTCAAAAGGCAGCAGCCCAGGGAACTTTACATCTGTTGAGTTAATATATGGCACTGGTACAGTAACAAAAGTAATACTGTTTGCAGCCATGTTGCTTTCTCTTTATTCCATAGCAGGCACACAAAATTTTAACCTCTGAAGCATCACATCTAGCTTTTGTAAAGATTTTACCTTACAGCTACTGAGAGCCAGAAACTGATAAAAATATAGAGGAGGAACTATGTGAAGGCTCTACCAAAACATAATTATTCACAACAGATGCAGTAAGCTCTTTTCATTTACACAAACTAAATGCACTTGAATTCAGAAGGATTCTTACTTTTTTACTTCTTCTTCTGTCCCCAGGTGAGCCACTATGATAGTAAGGTGCATGGTTTGAACAGGAAGAAAAGCTTTCAGAAGGCCAGGTTCTTTGGTGAATATGAGCTCTTGAACATCCTCAATCCTGTCCAAAATCTGCAGTGCAATAAATAGGGAAATTTATTTCCATTCTTGAGTGTCCAGGCATTTCTGGAAAAATTCAGAATGCTTAAGCCTTACACACCTAAACATGCAACTCTAGTTTAAAATAGGAATCTTAACAAAATACACAAAATCATTCACATAACTTTTAGTATTAATTTCAAAAGTTAATTTTTCAAAAACTGAGTGATTTGTTTTCCTTTTTAAAGCCTACAAGTTAAACTCATAGCCCTCTGGTGAGCTAGCATCCCATGAACTTTAAGTGTATCTGAATCTGACCCTAAGAATGTTAGAATAAGAAATTAGTGTGTAAATATTAATGGGAACTTCATGCAGTTGTCAGTTGTTAATAGACTGTGGAAATTGAAAAGCATTTGCATAATTCATCTTATGCCATTCTCTGATTACAAGTTTGATCATAGATTAAACTGTTGTCTCTTCCCAATAGGAAACTGTAACAGCAAATAAAGATCAATTGAGTAAACAAGCTGTTTCCTGAATTGCTATTTTCTAGAACTGCACAGCCAGTTTCTGGCTCTTCTGGCACTGAGCTATTACACAATTGACTCCAGAAAAAGTTTTTTTCCAAAGTGATCCATTAAGACAGAAGCAAAGCAGGAGAAAGAACTCAATCACATAGGGACTAAGCACCCAGTGGAAATATTTGTTACAGCCAAGTCATTTATAGATTTTCAGATTATTTGTAATGATAAAGTCTGGCTTACATGCCTAGGTGCTTCACTTTATTCTTACATAGGTTGAAACAGCTGGGTCAAGGCATTTTTGTTCTGCAATCTTTCCACATAAAGCCTTGGCAACTCTTGTGCGGTCTAGTAAATAGTCCCCCAACATGCACAGCAGAAGAGTTTAGAATAATGAGTTTATGATAAATGTCAGAATAAAGCCACACACAATTAAGAGAATCCATTTGAAGACACTAACAGTAAGCTCCCCAAATTCAGAATCTTATGGTACATTTGTCACAATCCAAAACACATCACTTAAATGACTATCACATTAAGGCAATTCCTGCTGCAACTGAGGCAGAATTTATTAAGGCCCAGTATTTACAGCACATTTGCTTAATAGTGAGAGCATGGATCAGGAGCCAAGCTGTCCAACCACAAGAACTAAGATCTGTACTTCAATAGACTATGTTAAGTATTAGCAGCAGTTCCACAAAACAGCCTCATGTTCTTCTCCCTTCCATAATTTAAGAATACTCTTGATATAAGAAAGATCCTTTTGCCTCCTTAGTTGGATACTCAGACAGCTAGGAATTCAAGTCTGACTGAAATTCCCTCATGTAGCTATTTAACGATTCCAGAGCAACTTTAGTGTCTTTCCTTATGCATTTTTGTCAGTTTTACAAATCCATCTTTGGAACTTTCTGCTTCTCCCTTGGGAACTATCTACCTTATCTCTACACCTTTTTTTATGTGGATGAGTCTGCAGCACTTCACTATAAATGTTATAATATTGATGGCATGACTGTTGTCTTTGGGTGGGGGTCAGGAAGGAAGCACATGTAATGGACTATTGAAAACTTCCCAACACTCCCAGATCCACCCCAGACTAAGCACATTGCGGGAGGCTGGCATCCAGCCTCCTGAAGTCCTCCTAGATACAAAGGGAGTCCTCCTAGACACAAAGGGAGAAGGGCTGCTGCATCCACCCTGACTACAATTAAGTTTTTCCTTTGTTCTGTTGAAAAAACACTAACCACATCTTTAAAATATTTCTGTAATGAACAAGGCCTACAGTATAATCCAGGGTTGTCTTTAATCACTCCTAACCTTACAGGTAGGACTTAAGAGAAGCATAAACTGGGAATATCATAAGCACAGCTGCCAGATTACCAGAGTTGGTGTGAAAGCAGAGAAATCTAGAAGAGCAGAGTTGAGAGAGAAGGAAAAGTAGTATATTCGGCAGTGTACAAGATGTAGTTACATGCCATATATTAGGACACTCAAAGCTCATTAAAATAGCTGAATTTTTTAGGCTTTCCTGTCCCCTCAAGCTGTTCTATGATCTCATTCCTCAGATGGCAGGAAACTTTCTCTTTTCAAGCCTAGATTTATTCTTTGCCCACTTCATACCCATTTGTTCTACTGCCAACATTGTCTTCCAGCTTACACAGTTATTTTCCCTTCCTGGCATTTATCTTCCTGATGTGCTCTGCACTTTTGTTCACCTCTCAAAAGCCAGTCATATGTAGGTAGGAATCATTCAAAGTTATACAGGGCCATCCTCCAGATAACCTTCAGAGATTATTCCACTCAAGACAAAGCCAGAGCAAACAATTGCCTACCAAGAGGAAGGCACCTTTGACATCTCGCTCTAACACATACATAAGTTTGTACATTTAGCTAAGATAGAAACAAAAACTCAAAAGCCTGCCAAAGTAAATGACTGTACTGCAGTTTTCTGTCACACTGGAAAAAAGGAAAGATGTAAAACAGATACGTCACCCTACTTAATTATTGCCTTTCAGCAGTGTAAATACAGTCATGCCAGATACTGCATGGAAACCTAAGCTAGAGGGGGGAAAAAAAGGAATCAAGATACATAGTCACAGTCATAGTCATCTAGGTTGGAAGGGACCTTTCAGATCATCTAGTCCAACCATCAGCCCAACTCTGACAAGCCTCATACCTGGACGGGGACTCGAACCCCTGACCCTCAGATTAGGAGTGCAATGCTCTCCCCACTGACATACCAATAAACTACCTATTTGGTTCATTTGAAAAAGCCGCATAAACAAATCACAGAAGCCTGTAGCCAAGTGTCTTATTTTCACTCAAGCAGGGTTATTAAGAGCTTGAACAGACTGCCCATGGAGGTGGTTGAGGTGTTTAAAAGATGGGCAGACATAGTGCTTAGGGGTGCAGCTTAGATCAGTGGAAATTTTTGACAGAATTAGGATGGTGGTTGGAGTAAGTGATCTGTCTCTTCCAATCTAGACAAGTTCTACGATTCAAAGTTAGAATTTTTTGCCTTTAAATTAGCTTTGTAAGAAAATAGCTCAATAATATATATAATGAGATATATATCAATAATTCACACAATTTTATGCTGTATCTCAGTTCTGCCCATGCTACCTGGGGCACAGCAGTTGCCAATTCAAGACTTCCCTACTTCTTGCCCGCTGTGGAGTAGTTTACCTCATCTTTGCAACTTAATGCATCACTTAAAGTATGGAATCGGAACTACATAGCTCTGGACTTCATAACAAAACTTTGAAACAAAGGACAGAAGAAGCTAAGCATTTGTTTAAAGTTCAGGTTTTTCTTTTTTGATTGGACACCTACAAAATACCTGATCATCTGTTATCGGAATAGCGACAAAGTAATTTGGAGTCTCTCTTAGGCGTTTCTTAGATGTTCCTGGCCCCTGGTCTTCCTTCCGGTCTTCCATAATCCCTTTGGTTCTTTCTTGGACATCACCTTGCTCCTGTACAATCTCTGTAGCAATTTGATCTTTTTGTAGAGGTAGGGCTGATTCAAGCTGTGTGTGCTCTTCTTTCTGCTCCTGCAACTGCTCTTCTGCCACCATCTCATCCTGGTCTGCTTTTTCTCTAGCCTGTGTCTCCTGGACCTCCAACACTTCCACTCTTTCCTCGTTTTGGCTGTGGTCAGCCCTGGGTTCTGTTGCTTTTAGATCATGCTTTTGGCTTGGATCCTCCTGTGGCACCAGCTCCACTAGAGCCAGTTCTCTCTCACCTTCAGATCTTGCCATTACCTCTCCATTTTGTTTCAGTAAAGATTGCTCTCCATTCCCTGAGCCTTCCCCACCTTGGTTTTGGAAGCAGGTTATCTCCTCTGGGTCATAGCCCAGACGCAGCTTCACCATGACCTTGACACCAGACATTCTTTGTCCCCTCTCTTGTGGCTGTACTTGCAGCGTTACTTGTGTGAGAGCTTGCCCTTGGCCCTGTTTCTGTAGCTGCACCTGCACAGTCACTTCTGGGGCCTCCCATCTAGGGTTTGGCTTCTGAGGCTGCACTTGAACAGTCACCTCTGGTGACTCCCACCCCTGGCTCAGCTTCTGAGGCTGGACCTGCACAGTGACCTCTGGGGCCTCCCACTCCTGCTCCATTTGTTGTGGTTCCATGTTTGGAGCCATGCCTCCTACTCCATCCTGCCTCTGTGGTTTCACATGGACATTATTCCCTCCCTGGGGCTGCTGACCAAGGGATGGCAGCTGTGCTGCTGAGGGGTGGTCTCCTTGCTCCAGCAGTTGTGATGAGAACACTTGCTCAGCTCCTTCTGGACTTTCATCCACATGAACCATCCCTTGATGCCTACTTCTATACAACTCCCATTTCACTGCCTTCCTCCTACAATACCAAAGCTTTCTTCTCCTACTCTGGAGATCCAAGATTCTTATCTTCTTACTTTGGAGTTCAAAGGCACTTTTTAAAGGAACTGGAAAACAAAGAAAAAACCCAACAGCTATCAAAAGAAGAAATTGCTTACAGTAGTTCTATCTGGGTACAGCTCTGAGGTTTGACTGACTACAGGGACCTAAAACCAGGTCAAAATTGCTGGAGATTCCACCTCAGGAATAAACCACCACATTGGGAGCACTGTGTTTTTGACTTCTACCCTTTTTCTATTTAGGTGTTGTACTTCAAAGCACGAGTATGCCATTTCATACATTGCAATATTGAAACAGGCCTCTTCAAGGAGCTTGGCTACAAGTAGTTAGAGATCCATATTGAGAGAATAAGCTCAGAAGTTTAACACATACAGAATTAAGTTTGCCAGTGAAGCTTTGAGTTCCCATGACAGTAACATGGTCCCACCTAATCAGACGAGGACAAAAAAAAGTAGTGTGTGCTGAATTATGGGTTTTTTATTCTCTAAAACCCCAAACACTTTCTCCTCCTTTGTCTTAACATCTCATATCTGCCCCATCTCATTTCTGACTCCTCTACAATGAAGTTGCAGAGGATGTTTTTCTCATTTGTACCATCAGTATACATGCAGAAAGGGCACTGAAAGCCCAAAAGAGATTTCTGCAACGTTTTTTAAGAGTAAAAAAAACCACTGAAGAACAAAGAATCAAGAACATTTTATCAGTCATGCAGCTCTTCTGATGCACTGAAAAGTCCCTTTTCAAGGAAGACATGCAAGCACACAGATTCTATAGACAAATGAGATAGGGGAAAATGCCTAGATTACATCCTGTAATTTCAGGTCCTTCTAGGACATGCCAACCCTGCATTTTTTCCTCTATAGCAACAAAAAATGTAGGCAGATATTTTCCATAAATCTACTCTCCAAGACAAGTAAAAGTATTTTCTCAAAATTTGGAAAAAAACAGAACCCTCCCAGCCCCCCACAAATCCCACATCTATGAAAAAGTTAAAATACATAAAGCATAAGAAATCCATACACAACCTAAACATTTTGGTATTGAGCAATCCAAACCACAGGTAGCATAGCTGTCCCCTATGTGAAAAAAATCCACATTTGTTTTTGCAGCAGAAGATTAAAAGCTTAAACTCACCCCAATTTCATATGAAGGCTATTATACTTTCAAGAATTCAGATGTGGGAGAGCTGTTCCACAGAAAGGGCTACTTTTAAAAAGGAGATTTAAATTCTTGCATATATTTCACATGCAGTTTCACTAATCAGATATACCCATTTCTTGTATTCAATTACCCTAAGAATTTTGTTGACTGTATGTCAAATCTAATGCCTTAGAAAGAGACTAATGAAGGGCTTCTTTAAAATGCAAGAGACCAAATTCTTATGGAAATAGACAGATCCTACCTCTAGAGATGAAACACTGTGGGCATAAACTAATTATAAAATCAGCTATTACCCATATTTGTGCCCAGTCTCTAATGGAAGATTTTGTCCTTCTGGAAGAGCGTTTAATCAGGGATATGCCAAGTCCCTGATCAGCAAGTGGATGATTGCATGGCTATCATCACATCAAAGATTTAATTTTTTCTTAGCTCCTTGGAGGTTGGTGAAGTGGTAGCATCTTGGTCCTTCAAACACTTCAGCACCTGTGTAAAAGAAAAAAGCATGGCTGTTAATCCCAAGTTCTAGAAGCATCAGCTACAGGCCCCCATAGTACCTCCCCATTGTTACTGAGCCCTGCCAATATGTTTAGCCCAGGTGACAACAAATACTTGTCCATCTGCAACAAGTTACAGTGCAAAGCAGTTAGCCAAGAGCTGAAGATGTCAATCTATAGAAATAAGATGCACTCTGGCCCCTATAGCACTTAAGGAAACCCAAAGTATGCTTTTAAGAGCTTCCCCAAAAAAGCTGGAAGATGACCTAAGCACATCTAAAATATTCAAACTGTAAGGACAGCTCTTCCTTCAAATAAGTCACTCTTATCTGCCATCTGACAGACAAAATATGCACAGACACCTGCATCTCAACCAACAGCTCTGAAACAGCAAATGCATAAGCTCCAAAGGCAAGATCCCCTTCACTCTCAGCCCTGTACCAAAATTCATAAATGGCTGCTGTGACACCCTTGATCAAAAGAGTCCATAAACATCCAGAAGGAGCATTTACCTGTTCCATGCAGGCAAAAGTAGCATTTAGCCAGACTTCAGACTACCTCCTGCTGCTTCCTACCTTCTCAATCTTATAGGAAATAAACACTCGGTGTGGATGACATTATATAATTAAACTCTGCTGCTCTAAGCTCTAATTTTTCTAGTGTGAAACAACTCCCCTTTGCCTAACTGATTGAATTCCCAGCATTAAACCACCATACAGAAATGCTGGAAAGGCAGGCAATGTTTGCATCTACCCAGAAACATGGTTTTTGCCCTCCAGGGAAATGCTGCCAGAAACTGCTGATTGAGTAACACTGCCTCTGAAGGATCATGCCAAGATCTGCTATGGCCACTCTGTCTCATGCAAAACAGCTTCCCTGAGCAGAAAATAAGCCATGACAACCACTTTTACACCCTTCAGCTTCATCAGGTAGCTCAAACTCCTGAACTGTGTGGCAGATTGTGACATGCGTGTTTGCTGGCACTAGTCTGGGAAACCTAAAATAGAAATCTTTTTATGCACCTTGCTCTGACTCGAGCCCTTCCCCTCACTACTCAATCACATGAGATACAGGTTGATGGGTAGAGTTTGTGCTCCCATTCCAGAGAGGCTACTGAGACTGTTGAGGTTAGAGAGAACATTCACCCTGGTCAAACATATATTCCTCACCTGAATGGCTGCCCCCCATCACTCTTCTCAAGTGAGCTATCAATTCTTTGAAAAAACCTGACATACATAATGCAAAGTTTATTTTGAGTTATCAGGTGCATCAGGAAAACCAGTCTCTCTAAACAGCTTGCCCTTTAGGCAGCCTGTGCCTAAAACATTCAGCTTATCCACCTGAAGCATTCTAAGCACAGCTAGTTACTTTCCACAGTCTTGTGATATATTTGGGTGGTCATCAGGCCTTGCTTCCCCCAGAAGAAACTGCATGCTTTACAGAGTGAACACCTCTGAAAGGTGCCTGTATAATCATCTTGTTAAGATGCCTCTCAGCATTCAGCTCCTCCACTATTAAGTAGAAGACAAAGCAGGAGTACAAGGAACCTGCCATAAATACTCTGAGAGTCAATATCACTGTATGAAGTTGCATCATCTTCCAAGTCATCACAGTATGCTACAAAATCTGTTCATTTTTACCCCCTATCAATTAAATCTAAATTAAGTTAGATGAGGAGTAAACAGAAGATATTTGGCCAGAGTTTCTCCTTCTTATTGCTTTATGGCACATTCGTAAGTGTGAAATTTTGTTGCAGTCAACAACAAATGTATCAGAAAGAACTGAGGAACCAAGTTTAAATACAATAAACAAGTCATCTATACAGTATTACTTTAATTAAAGAACTCATTTGACTGAGGCATATTTTATCACATCTCGTCTTACCTTTTGTGAGAGCTTTAATAAATGGGGAAGGGTGAAATTGGGAGGGAACAGAACCCCAGTTCAATAACACAATAGAGATTGAGTGATCAAAACCATCAGTGCCCCAAGTCTTTATGGACAAGTTCCTTCAGAGTCTAAATCAAACTCATCCAGAGCAAAGAAAATTCATCAGTTGTCTCGCATGTAGCATCATCTGTTAATCAAGAAGGACTGAGGTTTAAGAGATTCTTAACATTTTCATTCATTAGCTCTATTTTCCCCACTATGAAAGTTACAAAAGGAGGCAACTCACACCTCTTCAAACTGGTGCTGCAATTGATGGTATCTATTTTTGTCTGATTAGTAGCTCAAGCAACAAATGAGTCAAGCATTTCAAGCTACTGTTTAACAGAAAGTCACCAATTCCTTATCAAGACTGTAGATTTACAGGGCTCACTCATCTACAGAGGTGAAGTAGAGAAAAAGTAGTAGAGGATAAAATTAAGAAAAAAGGGATTTGTGAGCTGAACAATATGTTTGGTGGAGAGCCACAGAGGCAGATGCATCCACCTCTCACAGAAGCAACATGTACTTTACAATGATACTTTTTCCTTAGTGGCTAATTACAATTCAACACATTGTCAGACCATACCAAATCAATTGTTGCCAGAATGCAGATGAAAGACAGGAAAGGTTTAACTTGTATTTGATGATCCACTATTAACATATGCACGTGGGTAGAGTTTCATCATTCAGCATGCAGCATTACTTATAATAGTGAGGACAGTGGCTGACAAAAATCACCGCTGTCTGACAGAGAAGGAAAGCCAACACCAGTCCTCTCAGAGGATGCAGCTATTAGCTTCCAAACAACAGTGTGTAACTTGCTTTATCAACCATTGTTTAAAACAATAGAATTAGAAAAGAAAAACATTAGATATGCAAGATAAACCATCATCCCTTGAATAATGCTGCTCCCTTGTGAGTTATAGAGATTATACGCTCTGTTAAAGAGGTTCCTGTGAAAGTTTCTTTACACCGACTCAAATCATACAATAATAGTGCCACATTCCCATTGCAGCAAAACCTAATATACCCATAAAACATGTCCCAGTCAGTGCTTTTCTTTGTCAATATCTCTCAGCTGCCATTAAAGAGCTATTATCTTCGATGCTGTACTGAACTTTTAAAGGTGTAGGTATTCTCTATCTTCTCAGATGGTTTAAATTATAATCCCTCCTGCCCTCACACCCTCAAGTGAGGCAAAACACAGGTGAATTCATTGAGCCATGTTAGTCTGCATTTCAAAGTGTATCTTTATACTCCTTAGAATGAAACAAGGGTGTTATCCCTGATAAACTTAAGATAATTTGCATAAGATAATCAGTTCACACATACTTGAGATTACTTTGATTGGTTTTGGTAGGCATACTGTTTATGCAAACAAACATCATCCTTCAAAAAGCTAAGATTCAATCACTTCTGATACACGAGAAGCTACAGTACCAAGATTTAAGCTATGATCAAAAAGAGTGAGTGTACAGTCAGCTGCTCACCAGCATGCTCTGAAGAGATATCCCAACTTGGTTACTCCTTCACAAAGGTGGCACTGAAAAACCCTTCCAAGACAGAAATAAGACAACTGAACCCAAAACTGATTTAGAAAACAACCGCTCTGTTGAACAGGATTTCCTCCTCACTCAGAGGCTTCAGGTTGTCCATCCACATCAAGACAGGACCAGCTGCTACCAGCTCAGCCAGACCCACACTCCCCTTGGCATTAGAAGCACCTGTGAACCAAACCAGCACTATGATACCTCCTCCCCAAGTCTTCCTTTCAAAGCATTTTTTGTGTGTCTGGACTGAGCTTATCCACGGTTGTGAAGTTGATGCTGTTATGAAAGACAGCACAGGCCAGGTACTGCCTCCTTACTCCATCACAGACAATTTCTTGCTGCACTTCTACAGATTCCATTATCTCAGCAATATTTCACAAGTCTGAATACTTTAAGTGTCTGCTTTCCAGCTATCAATTAAGGAGATAGTATTTAAACACAAATACAATGCATTACATTATCTCAGCCTCTGCTTATGATGGCCTCTAGTAACATCCAGCCACAGCATTTGTCTGCAATCCAAAGGATTTACTCAGTAAATTAATGGTTCTTAAGTACCTCATATCTACCTGGAAAGGCAAATATAGATTTGCTCCTTCAAAATAAATTACTCCCCAAGCACAGGGGAATATTGCCATCTCAAGTGACTGAGTACCTAACCATGTCGAGAACAAATGAGAGAATACTATACCTGAAGAGGTAAGCCTTTATTTCAAATTTTCATCTATGCCTATTTCCAGAAACTGATACACATCCAGGCCACTTACTTTCAGGTCCTTAGGTGATGCCTGCCTGATGCCTCACTAATCAGTCAACTACACAAACACTACCTGGGCAATAACTGTGGAAAAAACTCAGGCTGCCACATTCTCTAGACTGGATGGGAACACAGCTCAGCCAATGAGGGCATCTGTCAGCCATGCAAGTGTGGCAGGAGAACATCTGACCACTACTCAGCACCAAGAATCTTTAGCCACAGCAATGGATGAAAGCTGGACTGGAGTCAAAGAGCTGCCAAAAGTCAGCACACTCCTGTTCAGTGGAGCATACCTAAGGAACCAGAGAAAGCATCTTTCAAGTTCATATGAAAAAATACCACCTTATTTCTTTTCACTTGGGTGAGGACTAGAGATTCAGGGAAGCAAGACTGCACATTTTCCAATTATAATTAAAATAAGCTTGCTCTTTTCTTAAAGAATAATAAGCTTATAATAATCTTAAAATCAGTTGCTAGACTTCTAATAGCCCAGGAGACATAGGAGTCAGTGGTTTCAACACCATAAATTATTTAAGTTCTACTCTCTGTACATATTGCATAGTCAGGAGCAAATACAAGCTGTAAATGTATTTTACTTACATGGAATTCCAGTTACATGAAAAAATTACGCTTTCAGTATTTAAGAGTTTTAAATCATCAACTTCTACATTTCATTGCAAAACAACTCCCATTAACTATCTTTTGCCTCTTTATTGCAGCAGTTGAAACAGCTTTCTCTATTCTTCTCTTGGAGCAAATAACAATATGTACCTAACTGCAAATCTGAATATTTCTCAGTAATGTTTAGGAATCAGTGTTACACATACCTCCTCAGGAATTTTAGCCACATTTAAAAGTGATCTGCTATACAGGTGAATGTAAAAATCATGAACTGCTTCATCATGACATGGATGATTTTTTCCGCCTTGTAAATAAGCATTTCTGCAGCATCACATTCCTGTTGCATTTCACTCCACACAGAGGTACTGCAGATTTAGACAGATGAAAAAATATGCCTTTTTCCTTCCCAGCCTCTCACCCTGTGTGCTCTAAGGAGAACTCATCAAATTCAGTGTATATATATGGTCCAAGAAAATGTTTCTATTTCAATAAGCAGCTCACATTATGCATGCCTTCTGTTAGAGCAACACAGATCCTTATTCCAAAGATGATATAAAAGCATCTGAGCAGGGGGATGGAAAATGTGACGTAAGAGGCAGCCAGTGGAAAGGCATATGGAGGCAGAGAAATAAGAAAGATACCAACAGTTGGCAAATCTCCTCTTACATTTCACGTTCATATGCTCACCACATTTAGACACAAAGACTGTTTCCAATACTCTAGCACCAAAAGAGGGTTTTTTTTCTCCCTCCTCCCAACATTCTCCAAAGAAACACATGCTATTATAGACATAGCCCTGTAAAGAACAGTAATTCTGCATTGCCCATCCACATTGTCGCTATTCTAGCTTTAACACAACACACTCAGCTATAGTGAAATTACACAATACATTACTGTTATGCCATCATTCAAGTATGGACTGTCAGCAACCATCCAATTTCTAAATTGCTTTTGTGTCCCGTGAACATGTAGTAGGGGGAATTGAGCAGAGCAAAAAGAATTCGAGATTCTTCACTGTTATCAAGAAAGTAATTTTCTCCTCATTTTGAGGAATAGTTATTTGGTATAAAGAAAACTGAATTATCCCTGAAGCTCCTTTTTCTATTCACTCCACCAAGATGATGCCCATTAAGTTTCCCAAGTTTCCTTTGTGCTTTTTGGTTGGTTTTGTTGTTGTTGCTGCTTTGAATTGGGGGTTTTTTGTTTAATTGGTTGTTTTCCTTCTGTGGAACATATTTCCACCTACCTTACCACAATGTAACCAAGAGGCAGCGAAGAACTACTGCTCTTAAGCGAGGGAGGGAATACTGCAATACATTCCTATCAGACTCTCCTCGTGGTTCTTACACCCTTTTGTCTAGGGGACAAAAGGAAGTGACTATGTTTGCTTCAAGAATAACCACCAAATAATTAAGAGCAACCTACTCTCAGCTATCACCACGAAAGCTATTACTTGGACTGTAAAGCTGAAAACTAAACACCTTTTGATTTTTTCTGGTTTCTCTGTTAACAGGATGCGCAGGGAGGGAACAATCCCCTGTTAAATACAGGGAGGCAACTACCCTCTGCATCTGCTCCAGCTTTCTTGGGATACATTGGGAAAGGAGCTCATGGAGGCACTGCAGGAAGGTTACTTCTGACTGCCTTCTGGCCAGCTCCCATAAGGGAATCCAAGTTTGCTGCACAAATTTCATCTGTTACTATGCAATGTTTTACTACAGCACACAATATACTCAGAGGTACAGGATGACATAGCAAAATTAGAGGTATGATTTTGGACAAAGCTCACTTCTGCATTTTGATATGCAACTTACTGACCTTCAGAAGCAGAAGATGACATTAAATGCAGTTTCTCCTCTTTGACAATGAATCCCCAGATGCTGCATTGAGATGTCAGTTTTTATCAAAAATTGTGTGTAATTATCACCCGTAATGTAATGAGAGCCTTCTGCTTGCTACAGGTAGAGGCACAACTGCTTAAGCATCCATTAAGAAGCTTTTAAAGCCCAGGCTTGCCAACACTTGAGTAAAATGGGAACAAATTACCTGCTTTGATATATTTTGTGATCATTGTTAAATCCTCAAAATAAAGGCAGTCTTGAAAAGACAGTATTTCCATGAATGAAATCTTAATTTGCCAGAATCCTCTGGGGGAAGAATAACAGATCTGAGTGTACATTATGCAAACAACTTTTACATGCTGTGGTTTATGCAGCATAACAGAGTTATTTTAAGTGCCCACTACCTCATATTCAAACATATCAACATGCTACAAACTCTTTGAGATATTTTAATTTTTTTCTCTTGTGCACTTAAAGGCAAGTTAAATACTCACAGAAGAGAAGGCTTTTTTGGGGAATCAGCCACTTCCACTCAAATGTGATACTACATTTACACATTCCAACACACAAGATAATGGCAGGAGCAGAAAATGGGGTTTAAAGCATTTGCTAGTTGAGATACTCTAGGGGATAAAGAAATAGAAGCTTTTGAGAAGGCAAGACCTTTCCTGTAGAAATTACAAAGCTATTACTCTGAAGCATCCACAGAAAAAGAAAATATTACCCAAGTAGTACAAGATAAGCAATTGTTATATATTACACAGTGTGTGTATAGACCTATGCTTTCTTTAGAAACTGCCTTTAGTTTTGCTCAGTCACTGAAAAGAGAAATAAATATTATACTCTTAATTAACTGCTTGAATGAACTATATTTACAGCATGTTTGTCTTTACTGGGGATTTTTAGGAAACGGCAATTCACCTTTCCCTATGAAGGAAGCACAAGAGTGAATATAAAGCTATAAATTCTATTAATTGCAGAGTAAGGCAAAACATCACTGAGAGATACAGAACCTGTATCTCCTTTATTCCTTTTGTTTCTAACAATCAAGTTAAAAAGAAACAATTTCTCCATCAAAATTTGTGTGTGCACTAAATTCCTGACAAAAATTAACTAGCATTGATTACTTATAAGAACTGGCCTTTTTAGAACCACTTTAGGGGGATGGAATAATCCCAGAACCTCAGAAATTCAGCCTTGAATGAACAAGCAGCTGCACCACTAGCATGGAGAGGACAAAAGCATATGATCAGTAGCTTCAGAAGCAATTCAAATAGATCAAGAAGAGACATCAACTGCAGTTGATCTATTTAAATTCATGAGATTGTATTTGGAAACATGGAAGAGCGGAAAGAATACAAATCTCTTTGAATTAAGTCTTACAGACTATTTATCTCTCGTCTGTTCAAGATCTCAAAGCAGTCTGACACCATTATGCACAACATCAGTATGAGGAATAATGGAAGTCACAAAACTAACAATTAATAAAGGAGCCCTGAGAAAAAGACTCTGGGTTGAGAGGTGGATGTTTTTTTTCAGAATCAAAATATAGCAGCAGGAGTCTCAAGTCACAATTTGCTAACATGTATACTCCGTGTACGTATACACACATACTTATATAACCTAAAAATGCATTTTACTTAATTAAATCAGCTCATTCATTAATTGAGGGAAACTTTTACACTGCATGTCCAGATACTCCTTTCAGCAATAAAAGGTTTGCAAAAGAGGGAATACTGTCTAGCAGAAGCCAGCAAGCCGCTATCCCTATTATCATTCTGCAGAGGACCAACCAATCAACTCTGCAGGTCAGGTCAAGCAACTGAAGAAAGAATTTCTCCTCTCCCAATATTCCAAGATGAAGACTCCTCCCAAAGCCTAACCAAAAAAAACTTGAAAAATAAAAATCAAACCACACTTACTACATAGCCAAGGAGAAAAAAGGCAATTGTACTTAAGACAGTAATTCCACAGTTGAAAAATAGTCATAGCCTACCCCAGAGCACCTCTCAGGGCAGCAGGATAGAACAGGCAACCAGAATCCAGTGAGGGTCAAGGCCAGAGGAATCTTCTCATCACATCTTACCCCTGCTTCTGTCCCCAGTCATGCTGCAAAACCACAAGACATCTCTCCAAGGTAATGAAATGTTCTCAGCTTCAGGTTGCTCTCCCTGGGGCATTTTATTGATTATTTTCAGGCCAAGGTTAGACCTACATTACCAGTGCTCATCTGCACTGCTTGAAACATCCAAACAGGAGATTCACACTTCAAAGCTACAGACCTGGCATTGTTCCAGTAAACACTATGTTCATGTTGAAGTGGTTATTAAAATCATGTGCCAAATCGAAGGGACAACCTTAAGACTGAGATGAACTTTACTGTCCTGCTTTTTTGGGAAAAGCAATACAAGAGCATATGCTGAAGCACAAATAAAAATAATTTACACAAGCTACAAGTAAGTGGAACTCTTCCATCATTAACCATTCCCAGTAGCTGCTGTCTATTAGGCTTTTAATCAGTCCATAACAACTTTGGATTTAGGTTATTATTCAACCTGCACAACTTTGAAGTCCTATTAAAGGCAACAATAGGATAGCCTAGCATACTAAGTAGCTACTTAGAAGCCCAGCTTTCTACAAATATACAGGAACTCAAACCTTCATGTTCAAGGCCAGTTTTCTGTTAAGACAGAAATAATAAGCAACAACAAAAAAAGGGAAATTTCTATGATCAACTCCCCCACCCCCATTAAGGAAGGTGAAACTGATTTAGTTCAGACAGATTTGTGTTCTACTCCTCTTGAGTTCCCTAATCACTTCAGCACCACAAGTGAACACAGCCAAAAATATCGAGAGTTGAAGACTTAAAAGAAGGGGAGACATAAAATATTCATTATGTAGATTCATAGCAGACTGCCACCTCCTGCCATACAAGCCAATACTAATGGACAGTGCTACATTATAGCTTATTCCTCAAGGAATACAATTCAAAGGGAGATTCCTTCAGAAGTGAAAGTAGGGTCATAAGGTACAGTAGAGATCTATAATAAAAAGCCACAATGCAACCATACTGAGCAGTTAGGTTTCCTGCATATGGAAGCAGCATTTTACCTTCACTAATATCAAGTCAGCTCAGACCACACCATTCTGTCTCCTGTCTCCCAAGCCATAAAGTCCTGTTACCTTTAAACATTTTTCAAGCCCATTAGGAGATATAATCTGCATGCAGCACATTTGGACAGTCAGCTATAGCTCTTTTGAGAGCAAAGCCATGACCAGGAAAATAATGATGAGGCAAAAATCAGCTAACAGTTGATTTACCTACCTGCTAATAGCAGTAGTAACCGCTTACACAGGAGTCTGTTAAATCAAACACTCCAACCAGCAAACCTCATTAAACTACACACAAAACTTCTAACAAACACTTACACAACCTAAAGGCAGTGATGATTTTCTGGTCTGGGTTTTTATACTAAATCCAATTCACATGACTGAGCCTTTCTCATGAGTCTGCCCCATCTGCACCTGTGCTGAATGAAGTGGTCATTCAGGAGAAGACAACTGAGGTTGAGCTACTACCAGCTGCTGCTTCCCTGATAGATTGGAAAGGAAGCAGAACTAACATTAGTATAGCTGAAACACCAAATAGTTCCTTAAAAGATTTATTATGTCAGCCTATTTTCTTACACAAGCTCTTGGACACTCTCAGGTAAGCGTTAATGACCATATTCCTAGTGTTGTTTTGACCTACTTGTAGAAATACTTCTCCGTTGTACCTTTTCTTAATTCTGTCTTGCACAAGCTTTGAAATTTGCTGAGAAGGCACTCTTAATGGTGTTTAGAGATAGAGTTAAGCTAAGAAGGTGTGTGATAAAGCTTTGCAGAGAAAGCAGATTGATTCTCTGGCGCGTTGCTTCTGAAGGGAGGGATTCAATTGATTTGAGTTGTAGCTTTTTCAGCATTTTGTAATTAATAAATTGACTACTATCAAATCTGTAACCATAAGCAAACAGCATCATTAGAGACAACAGCAAGTGTTTAGGTAATGGTGCCTGTAAGACCTTTGAGGAGACAGGGAACTGAGGCAGTAAATAATGGCATTGGACAACCATAGTCATGCTTCAAAGGAGGAATGCAGATTACTCTGCAGGAACTATCAAGTCTTGCATCATAATCCATCTTGATAACTCTCTCCCTAGTGTATTGGAGTGTTTGTATCTTTTTATTCATAAAAAAAAATTCCATTGTATTGGGTCACAATAACTACTGCCATCTTTATACAACACTGACAAAGCATTTTATGAAAAATATTCCATTCAGGCTTTGTTATAGGTCAAACGAAAGACAGATTGACCAATAAAAGAAGATGAGCCTAGATCTTACATGACGTATTCAGAAACCAAAGCTATTATGTTTTCTAAAGGAATTTATTTTGAGTAGTGGTCCCAGTTGACTTGTGGAGGCCAAACCTGACTCCTTAGCCAGCTTTCACTCTGTTTGTGATATTGATGCAGAGGATGCCTCTTGTGGAGGACACCTGCACCGCTATACCTTGACACCTCATTCCCCACCAGAGACTAGGGGGTCAATGACTGGATGAAACACTCAAAAGCAAAATGTAATGTTTGTCACAGAGACTGTTGATATTACCCCACACTGTGAAGTAAATCTTGCAGCAGAAGATCCTCATGGGAGAAAACACTGGAACCTCATTGCTGGGCCTGAGATGAAGTTAGGTGTACTACAGCCAATCAGACTGTGGTTATCATGATCTTATCCAAATCATTTATCAGAGCCAAACAAGGAGTCGTTCCCTGATTCCCTGTTGGGGAAGCCCATGGGACACTGATGTCCCTGGGGCCATATGTGGGCTTTAGCTGTAATAGCTGACTAAGAAAATAAGATGCATCTGCGTAGTGGGCTGTGAGTGCTACCATCAGTCATTTAAGTAGATGCTTTATTTAGTATTATTGCTTTGTGAAATTTGGTTATTATTATTTTATTGGCTTTGCAGATAAAACAAGTATTTGAATTAAGCAAGGGTTCATCAGTGTCCCTAGAGCAGTCACAGCCCTACTAATTGGGCTACTGTTGGAGCATGCTAATGAGTTTTGGGGCCAGCTGTATGGGCAGAAGGCATCCACTGTTTCAAGAGGCATGAAAGGACAGTCTGGTGGGCAATGAGAGGTCATTCTGTGACAAGTTTCTGTCTCAGAATCTGTTTACTATTTTCAAATGCTCCTGGGGTAAAAAAAAAGTTTTTTAAATGTTTGTGTTATTTTTGTTTATTTTTCACTTCTCCAGTGACAAAAACATACTCCTGAATTTGGACTAGATCTGCAATAAAATATTTTTATGTCTTTTAGGTTCAAATTAACTATGTAAAGTGTCCCCCAGAAGCCTATAATGATTATCTGTTTTGTTGTGCTGCCTTTGAAAATGTAATTAGAACAACCTTTGCCTGGAAAGAGTGTTTTCAGAGGAATTCCTTGCTTTTGTGTGCAAATTGCATGGCCCTTGCCAGGTCTGATGCTGTTTTCTACCATTTAAAGATGCCATAGTGAGCCCTTCATCTCTAGGATGTTAACCTTTTTAAACTTTGAAGGGTAAAAATCTTCTGTTCACAGGCTGATCTCTCCTTAAAGGAAGTTTTCCATTTTTCCCACATTGGACACCTGAGCTGCTACTTTTCTGTCCAAATCAACCTCTGCTGGACCCTGGATAGGAGGAGATAAGAACTTTTGCTTAACTGAACCCTGACTACTCATCTTGGTCCTCACATTGGGCATGTGGAAACAACTAAAGGCAGTTAGCTATGACCCACCAGTGTCTCTTTTTCATGCATATGAGATAGGGTGATAGGTTTGATTGCTTCTCTAGCAGCATACACCAGGCAGGGTAAGCTTGGTGGTCTATACTTAGGGATCTCTGTTTAAATCCTGCATGTTTGGATATAATTCTGGACTTAAACCTGCACCAGATGCACAACACAAACTAACTTTTGTAAAATGCCTTATGGACACATTAAGGAAGGATGATGATGCTGACACTGAAACTCCCACTAAGTACTTGCACAGCTCATGTAAAAGTAGAAAATAATTAGATGTCTCCTACCAGTAGCTGTTCTTTATTTAGGCAGCTGTGCACAGAATGAGAGAATCTTTTATAATTTCCAACCTCTGTAACTGACAAGGGCCTGGATAATAAAATACATCGTGGGTATATAGAATGCTAATGTAAATGCCAAGAAAGAGTTGGGAATTTTTTTTTCTATCCATCTTTCCTTCATTCAAAAGCACTGTGAGATTATTACTTAACAAACGGCTGTTCTGAAACTTCAACCAGTAGTACCTGGTGTCTTTTTCTTTCTATTCTGAGTCTACTCCACAGTACTCTTAACACATATTGTCTTGGAGCATATTTCTCTGCTTTGGCTGACTAAAGGGACACCTCCATGATCCTACATGCAGACGTCTCCCTCCCCAGTGGAAAACAAATGGGTGAGATTCAACAGTCAAACAGGTGAAATATTGAGAGGTTTTTTTTTTTAAAGACCCTCAAAGTCTGCCACCCAGATATGAATAGCCAAAAATCATATAGAAGACCTAACTCCCTAGAGTTGGTTTGATGGACCAGCTCTAGGGATATAATTCTCTGATTTTCCCTAGTTCCTGAAGAATAATTTGGCTGCCTGCACAAGCCTAATTTGAGTGTGATTCCACAGCTGCAGAAGCCCATTGATATGTGGTGGTGAGCAAATCACCGCATTTTTTTCAGCGCTCAGCTTTTTAAAATATACTGAATGCAAAATCACTGTTAAGTTACAATGTGTTTAAATTACTCTAATTAAAGCTTCTGTAGTATGGCACAGTTCATGATATTTCTTTGCAAATTATAGCTCATGTACCTACCATGGCAAGAAGGCATTATTCCTTATCTCTTTTATTCAAAAACTAGAAAGAACAGGAAGAAACCAACTTTTCAAGCTAAATTGCAGACTAACTAGCTGAAGTCTTTTGACAATTTTTTTAGCACCTCTAAAATGAGACAAACGGTTAAATTAGGGGTCTGAAGAGCTTCATCTGATAGAGGGAGAAAGAGAAATCCCTTCTTAGGACGGCTTTGGTCTGTTTCTATTTTTAACAATTTGGCTATACCATAGAAAAGGGTGTACTTAATGTTAACCATCAAGCTGTGTACCATGTTTTGCAGAGTGCAAGTCTTACTTCTGCAGACAGAGCCAAGTCAAATTCATGAATGGCAGGCAGATGTTAAACTAGTGGGATGGATATTTAGAGAAGGTTGGTTTGGTGATTTTGCATTAGAAAGAGAGGGAGAATCCTGAAAAAATGTTTTCCTGGCTTCAATAAAGGTAGATACTATGTAGTTTCTGGAGTGCCTTTTTCATATTTCTTGCTTAAGCTTGAATTGCTTTTCCTTTCTCTGCACAGACAAAAACAAGCCTGTGTAACATAATGATTCATTGCAAAGAAACTTCTAAGTAAATGTCAACAGCAGTTTCATCCCAACAGGTTTCAGTCACCCAGATAGGGTAGGTACTTGCCCACTCCTGCCAGAACTATTGCCTATGAGCAGGGACACTTTAGTTGTCCATTTGGACAAACACTTTAGATTTATTGGTCTCTTAAAGGTCTGAAAGTCCTGCACATGCCAAAGAGGACCTTGATCTGCTGGCTATGAGGAGTGCAGAGATGGCAAAGCCACACAGCCCAACACCCATGTGGACATGGGCTTACAAGTTAGAGTCTGATGAACACATCTAGGCCTGATCTGGATTGTCATGTGCCTGTACCTCTACATCTGCCTACTCTGAGATGGCCTCCTGTGAAGAGATTTAGTTCCAAATCTACACCTGGTGTTTAAGGAGTATATTGAGATTGAACATGACAACAGAAGGATGGAAAAAGGGAACACAAACTTACTTGGGAAGGAAAAGGAGGCACTGGGAACTCATGAGCAGCCCTAGAGCTATGGTGTCATTGGAGGAATGGATTGGTTTGTATGGTTGAAGCACTGTAACAGACAATTGCAGGCTCCTTGGGAAGGACAGCCTGGGCAGACAAGGAGGAGAGACATTGTGCACTATGCAGATGAATTTAACAAATACACAGAGGACTGATATGAAATAGATAACAGGATTGTCCACAGCTTATGGTTTAGGAACAGAGGGGCTATTGTTATGGATGTTTACTATGGACAGTGATCAGGAAAAGCAATTAAGCGAAGTGGAGTATCTAGAAGAAACCTCAAGACCACAGGTGATACTGCCCTGAAAGGGAATGGATCTTGGAAGAGTTGACTAATCTTCTTCGTAGGTCCCTTCTTCACAGGGCAAGAAAAGACTGTTATTGCCCAAGAAAATGAACATGTGGTGGCAAGGACAGTCTAACCAGGGGCAATATACATTTACTAACCAGAGTTATTCTAGGGAGAAGGTTTGGAAAGCCAAGCACATCTGGATTTGACACTGGATAAATACAAAGGGCAAGGAGATGATCTTCAATAGGTATCTTGTTGGGAAAGGAATTACCAACAAATATGTTGGCTTATTGCTTCCTAGGAATTTACCTGCTTTTATCTTATGGCAAAGGACATTAAAGAGGGTTTGATTCTCAAGGCCACCTTTGCATCAGTTGGCAAGGTTTGATTTTAGACCTTCTAGCATCTGCTCTTCATAGCAGCATTTAGAAAAGTCAAGTAGAGGAGGATAGTATATGTACCCCCTCCATGATAAAGGAGAAAGAAATTAAGAGATGGAGCTGACGGAGATAGATACTGTCACACAAATCTCCTCTAAATGTTCAGGAGAGGCTTGTCATGATTGGTACACGAGGAATCTTATGCCTACTTTCAAAAAAGTAATAAAAGAACAACTAAAGTCTGGTGACCCTCACAACAGTTAAGTGGGAACATTAAGGTGCAAGTCCTCACAGAAATTTTTTCCAGGTATATGAAGGACATAAAGTGTTTGGGAACAGCTAGTATAGATTTACAGACTATTAAGATGAGAACCCTCAGAGAGTTCCATCTGTGGGCTGGCATCAATATTTTGATTGTCAACAAAGACAACCAGAGTCCTGTATCTGTGATGAGATAACCTCATACATACACTGTGTGGTTGACTGACTATGGAATAGCTCTGAAGGATGGGATCTGAGATTCCTGAGAGACAGGTTCAGTGGGAGTCAGCAAGATGCTTTTATGGCAACGGGAACCATCTCCATACCTGCATTGCAGGGCACAGAAGAGCTGAGTACAATGTTTATTCCCTTCCTCTTGTTGTTTATGGGACTACATCTGGAGAGCTGTGTCTAGTTTGGGGGTCCTTGATACAAGAAATATATGGAAATGCTGGAGCACATCCCAAAGATGTCTAGGGGCTGGACATAGAAGAGGAGGGGGGAAGGAAGTGGCTTGCTCAGCATTAAAAAGCAAATTAGATTAAATTACTGTCTCAAACTACCTAGGGGGCTTGATTTACAGAAGGGGTGGATTTAGCAGGACAAAGTGACAGGGCAAGCAGCAGTGCCACAGCCGACATAAATCTCAGTGGTTAAACTCTAAAGCAACTGTCCTAGGGAGGCTGAGTGTCCTCCATCCTCAGAAAATGTCAAACCTCCACTGACCAAATCCCTGAAGGTTTTTTGATACCTGCTTTAAATCTGTGCAGAACACCAGGACTGAATATTTCTTATCACAGGGCTAAAGAGCATGCAGAATGTTTGCTGATTATTGTCATTATTGCAAGACTTTTACATGCTTGAATAGTTTCTTCTCTCTCACCTTTCTCAGCCAGCACTAGTTCCTTCGTCCTTTCTGCTTCAGGTGTTTTAAACTGATTTTCCCTGTTTCTTTCTTTTTTTTTTCCCTTCCTTATAATTCTATCTGAACCTTGTGGCATCCAGAAATGGACGTTGGGATCTGACTGCTGATTATAGCCACTGCATAAGCCAGGAAAAAATACCTAAAATTCCAGCTTCCTGTGTCTTAGTTACGATGTGCAGGTTATATACAAAAATTCAGTTTGCTTTTGTTGAAATAGAATCACAACATCAGCATGTATGCAGTTCATGATCACCTGTTCAAGCTACTTCAGGCACAGATTTTGTGATGCTCTTTTTACAGTACTTTGAGTTGACATTTGTTCCCATTCTGAGAAGGAAGTTATTAACAGAATTGTTGGATTGTGGCATTGCGTTACCCACTACCCAAATATTTTAGCTAACATTCAATTTATAGACTTCTTTGGCATTGAGGGCACATAATCAAAAAAACCCCATCATTTCATGGCACTTTGGGCTTGCTCTTCATGAATATTGAAATTAGGCTGTCTGTTTTGTTCTCCAAATCTATTTTTTGGAGATACTTTCTGAACTTCTGCTGTTCTCAGACCTTCTCTGTCATCAGGGAATATTCTGAGAGAATTGTTCCAAGATTATTTTGGCTGATTTCCCTAGACTCTTTCCTGGAATTTCAGCAATCCTGACAATTAAAATATCTTTAGTTCTTTATGAATATTAAGTATTTTCTTCCAGGTTCTGGTCTTTAACTTACTCCTCTGTTGAAAATTGCATTAAATGCCTGGTCACAAATAACCCTAATTGTAGATGAGATAGAGATTCAAAGTACACAGTCACTTAAATCAATGTTTAAAAACTCAAACATCAATAGATGTTGGTTTTGCTTATAATCGGCCTTTGTGTAAACCTTTTTTTTTTCCTTGGTTCTCTTGGATACCTCTCTTTGCATTTTCCCTATTAAGTATGTAATTGTGTTCCCTTTTACTGGTTTCTACTTCTTCCACTTTGACTCTGAAATATCCTTCACTTCACATTGGTCAATGCTTAATGTTCACATTGATATTCAATTCAAATTGGACACTTCTTCACTCTTTCTGTACAACCATTTACTAAACCATTCTCCAGAAAGTAATCTGTGATAATGAATCTTTCACAAGCTCCATGTAGACTGACATTACTATGCTTTATGCTGTTAAGGTAGAAACTGTGCACTTGTTTTCAGAACAAAAGCTTGCTCTTAGTACTAGCAGGAATTTTTCAGGATAGAAATTTGGTCTACATATTCATAACTGAGCCAGTTCAGTAAGAAAAGCATCTTAAAGACTGAAGTTACATAATGTCTAATTGTATGGTAAATGTACAAAGGCTATAAACAGATATTTTTTAGGAATATATTGCTTAAACTCAAATATTCAAAATCAGTATTAGCATGCATTTCTTTCGATCCACTGAATGGCTCCAGCATGACAGCTAGGGAGAAAAAAATGGATAGAAGGAAAGCAGTTTGTCCTTCCTGACTGGCATAACATAAAGCTGAAAGAAACAGAGAAATTATTTTCATAGCTCTTATTGATCTCCCTTTATATTGTTGCAAGCTAGTAAGCCAAGCTATTTATTGACTGAACTTTGGATAGCCACCTCTGATTAGCTCAGCTTTCAAAAGCAAATCTTACAGTTCAGTGAAAATTCAGCATGCCTGTCAGAAAGTGTAGGAAGATGTGAGGTTACAAAACAGATGTCATTTTTCTTCTTTACCGAATAGATTCAAAAATATTCAAGGTTAACCTTATCACAGTTGATGACAAAACAGAAGGTGTTGACATGCTTCTGAACTTCTCTCTTTTTTGACAACAAAGCAAAGACATTTGTCAAAGATTGACAAAATACTAACTCACATGATTAGAAATATTCAAACTATAATAATTTATCTGTATGAATGCCTGTTTACCTACTGAAGTTCTTACACCAAATACAAGGATACTCCTACATTCATCTTGCATTTGGCAAACAAACCTGCAGAGTAATGTCACTTAAATTCCAGACTGGCATCTTCTGGCCACAGAGGTTTCTCCCTGGTAAAATCATAATTCACAGGACAACCAAGGTTGAGTATTGCATTGGCAAATTGGATAGGGTAGAGGGACCTGCTTCTATGCCATTTTGGCCATGGTCTCTAGGTTTACACAGAGAAAGCAGTGTATGTCTCTCACTCCAGAAATTCCCAGAAGCCTTTAACAAACTCAGAAATAAGAAACTGTAAATGCAGATACACTACCAACAAAAGCCTAGGGTCATGTACATCTCCTATACCCATTCTGTAGAAGGAAACTTGTTATTTTTTCCAGGCTGGACAAGGCACTGAGCAGCCTGATCTAGTGGGAGGTGTCCCTGCCTATGGCAGGGGGGTTGGAACTCGATGATCTTTAAGGTCCCTTCCAACCCAAACTATTCTATGATTCTATGATTTTCCTAAAAGCCTTGGTAAGAAATAAAACTGTAGTCCACATTCAGTGAAAACAGATCTACAACACATCTTTGTTGATATATTCAGAGGAGACGGAAATTTTCTTTAGACTCAAATTCAAGAGATAGGTGTAACCATGAAAATTTGAGAAAGATCCATCAACTAGATGGACTTGAATATTGCTAGAAGTAAAGCCATACTCTCGTTTTCACTCTTCTTTCTAGTAGAGAAGGTTTTAATGTATTAGAGCTCATTTCTATAAGAAGAAGAATGGAAGAAAGTGGAATTTACAACTAGACATAGTAAAGCAGAAATAATTAATTTAGGAATAGACATATAAATTAAAAATATTATCGGAAGACAAGAGTAAAGTCTTCCTTTAAAATCCCAAAGTTCAGTACTCAAAATCTCACATACCCAACTTTAACTTTTCACTTCAACATCTTTTATTCACAACTAATGAGCAGCTAATGGCCGTTTATCTATGTTATTCAGGCTGCTTTTCCCCACAGCTGATGTGAATTACCTGGCTATCACTGCTGTCTTTGGGTGAAGAAGTATCACGATAAAGTCTCAAATCTAACCTTAATAACCATTTATATTTTTCTAATCAGACAAAAATCCAGGGCCTAGAGATTTTCATCCTTCTGCCAATGCAGAGATCCCACTTCCCACACATGGGATGATCAGCCATGAAGGGATACAGCAAAGCAGAATCACAATTTTTTTTCCTCTCTCTTTTGAGCCCCAGTGAGATTGTAAAATTTCCTATTTAGACCCTTTTTCTTCTGAATTAAATTAATTTCCAATATATATCGCATCAGTTGCGGATGCTAGAAATTTGGTGGACTTTTGCTGGCATTTTCTTAAGCCTCTTAAATTCATCAAGTCTTAAATCCAGTAGATAAATATTCACAGGATTTTCTGTTTAAAACTGGTCCTTTTGGGGTGCTTTTTCTGAGCAAACTTATAAAAGTGCTCCTGGAATTAAATGTAAAGTAACAGCATCTTGGATTAACAAACACCAGTTTTAAAAATAGCTTTTAATTACTGAGTTCTAAATCAGAAAGTCAGTGCAACATCAAGGGGCTGCTCTTCTCCATTGAATGTGAATAATATTTAAAAGTGAGATGTCTTCTAACCCTTTAATTTACACCTTCTAGGGACAGTTCTGACTCATGGTTTTAATTTCTCCCTATTTTTTCCTCCATGGGTTGCAAAACACATTTCAAAGCCTAGAATAAATGTAGAGACCTGATCCAAAATTCCTTGGCAAATCTCCCACCTATTGTGAGGAATGTTGGCTGCCAAGAGTCTAAGACTGTAAAGAAAAAGTTTTTCCAGCACTCCTTGGTCACACTAAGTATCTCTTGAAAATCTGGTTTTTGTATATCCGATGGCAGAATCTTTCCTGTTTGTATTGGCCCACAGTACATTTCCTTCATCCTTAACTTGGAATTTCAGAAAATAAGAGAAACTCTCAGATTCTGTGTGCAGTTAATTGCTACTTCTGCTACCCAAAATATGTGCCCTGAACTCACAAAGATGAAAGGTTTTGCATTAAATGTTACTGCTATCTAGTTCTGGTATTCCTCATAAAAATATAGGGATAGTGATTGAAATAATGTAAAAATCAGTTAAGATAAAGGCACTTTTTACTAGACTCACAGTATTACTGCCACAGAGCTTTCTGAGATGAATCAGTGCAATTCACAACTGACACAAGTATCATTCAGTTATTTGTTGCATCCTGCTGATGAGTTGTAACTTACAGTACTTGAGGTTTCTTCATAACTAATGGAAAAAAACCCACGGTTTAGCTATGATTTTATCTGAATCCAGTTGACTCTAGAGGTGCAAAGGCAGACAGTATGGTGGGTGATCACTAACCTTTTGACAGTGCATGGTTTGATATGGGAGAACTTTTATTGAACAAACAACATTAACTTGACCTAAGACTGACTTTGAAGTTTGATCTCCAGCAGGAAGACCTATCTAATGATTAAACCATGGAATTAGGCTCTTAAGACCATAGCTAATAAAAGCCTCTGGTGCTTATAACTGGGATGCTGTAATTCTTCATTCTAGACACATGCTGACCACAATGAAATCCAAGGACTGAGGGAGATGATTTAAAGCCATTCGCTGAACAGCAAGCTGCTCCCAGCCAGCCCAAAGTAAGGATTAGTCCAGGAGTGAAGGCTGGACTCTGACCTCCTTAGAGGCTGGGTGCCTGAGGGAGGTATATGAGGTGACTCTCAGCAGGGCAAGATTCACTGAACCAGAAGGGGAGATCTTAAGGGGGCTGACTCCACTTTTCTTAGCTACAGTACATAGCTAAGAACAGGCAAGTTCTGCTTTTGGAGAGTTGTTTTTCCCTGGGCAGTCACAGGAGAGTGAGAATGGCCCCGAAATCAGCGATCAGGACCTGAGGATTCCCACCCCATGAAGGCTGAAATTTAAAATGTGGGATGCTGCCTGGGGAGGGCAGGCTCTGTTGGGAGGAGAAGGGAAAAGGAGAGTCTTTGGTCTCCCATTTGCATGGAAAAGTAGGAGCACACATTGCTGTTTCTTTTTCTCTCCCCTTCCTACAACACAAGTCTGGAAGCCTTAGAGAAACTGTCATAGAATCATAGAATAGTTTGGGTTGGAAGGGACCTTAAAAATCATCGAGTTCATGTTAAGACCTCCAGAGATGCCTAGCACTTTTCTAGCCTAAGAGAAAGGAATCATTATTATACCATGTTAGTGCTTAATGTGTCATAAAGAATCTTTAAATTTTTTTCTGTATATGTAACCTTTAATATAAGCTAAAATGGTGACACTAAAGCCGAGAAAAGAGGTTTAGAGTTTAAGAAATCTAGCTTAAGAATATGCAAATTTTGTGAAACTCTTTTTTTACAGTGGATTTTAAAATAGTTGTCAGAATTCGCTCACAGAATGGGTTTGCATAAGGATTTAGATGCCACCACCAAATTTTAGACACTGAGGCAAGATATCCTCTTCATGTGTCTGTTGGAACCCATCTCTTCTGTGCAAAGCAGGCATATATGACATTATACCTCCAGGAATCCTGTGCTCTGTAGGAGAGGCAGCTGAGGAAGGCACCCTGCAAGCAAAACAATGGCTCTGGGAATTCATAACAAGGTACTTGAATGTTTTATATAGTTTTGGGGGGGCAACTTTGCTGAATGTGCAGAGATGACTGTGCTGACTCCATCTGCATGCTGCACTGAGCAGCCTTCTTCAGACCTCACTTGGGACTTTCATTACACACTGCATTCTATGGGAGGAGAATGTCACAGTGGGGAGGATCCTAGCCCAAATTCCCAGCTTTTCAAGAAGAAATGTATTTCTTCTGATCTGTGAGAGCCAAGTGAAAATTTGAGTCCTAGAGATTTTATTATGTGTTGATAAAGAACCACTAAGATTCTCAGTGCTTTATTAAAGGTTTATAATATGGATGACTGCATATATCCCAGCCAAAATTTTCTCTTCCTACACAGGTATTTATCTCAGCCAGCAGATTTTGTTTGCTCAGATCCAAATTAGAAAGTATTTAAAGCAGATAGCACATCTCTAAAAATATACTGAATTTACAATGAAGCCTTAGTATTCTCTTGCTAAATTTCACACCTCTCATTCGATTTCTGAAGAGAAAAGGTAAACACAGAAATTTGTTTCAACAGTTCTCATGCACCATTTGCAACAATAAAAAGAAGATTATTTCTCATATTAGTACCACATATTTTATGTAGAGGAAAAATGGCTATTCCCCTCAAAGGCAAGGAAGTCAAGTTCCTGACTGCATTTTTCTTTTCTCTTTATTGGTAATGTAAGTTCATATGCAAATGGTACGGTTGCTGCTTAGGCCCATCTGAATCCAACAGGGAAGGATGGGACAAAATTATTTCTGTCTGTCTTAATGGGACTTTTTAATAAGATTTACTTTGCATAGCCTTGAATCTTGCCAGGTTAAATTATCATTTTAGCCATGTTCACATTCTTTCTAATGTATTTTAACTGCAGTGCAAAAGGTTAGGGTAATGGGAAGAGCTGAAAGCAGAATGGTTACAGTGAAACACAATTGCTGCCTCTTTTTAGATAATTTCCCTTCCAAGTGATAGTACATTAAATCTCCAAATTGTTTTATTTGCTACTTAAGAAAGCCTTTGCTTAGTCTTTGGGTGTCAAGAACTAATGAAAGAAGCTTTAGAAGACGATTTTCAAATTCTGTATAAGTGGAATTGACATTATATGCAGAGTTTGTACAATGTTATAATTTTTGACTTTGTAGAAAGGTGAGATGGGGTGCCATAAGTGGTATTTTTTATAGAGATGATAAATATTTTTTTTAAATTGAGGGAGATATAAATATATATTCATTTTGAAACTCTGGTTTAGCAAAGTTTCCTAGTCATTACTTCAAAAAATCCTTCTCATTTGGTGCCTTGGTACAAATCCATACTTTTCGCTACCAAACAACAAAAAATAAAAAGGATTTCAGTTTTGTTATCACTCAGGTCTACCTTGATTTCTAGCACAGAATCCAATATAAATAATATTTTGAAATACTTAGAAGACTTCTGTAGTCCAGTTTAAATTATACCTCCCCTTCCCTTTTGATATGGCCTCAGAGCTGTCAGCTCTTTACTTCTCCATCTCCTGGTTCTTCCAAGCACAGTAGCTTACTCCAAATACTCTTAACCTAATTGGAAAGACAAAAATAATTACCCCAACCATATGAAATGCATCTCCTGCATCATGTGCTCATAGCCAAATGCCATAAAGGGCTGGAGCAACTGCCCTATGAACACAGGCTGAAGGAGTTGGGGTTGTTCAGCCTAGAGGAGAGAAGGCTCAGGGGGGACCTTATAGTAACTTATCATTACCTGAGGGGGTCCTACAGAAAAGCAGGGGAAGGACTTTTTAATATTATATCAGATGGGAGGACTAGAAACAATGGATGTAAATTGGAAGGGGGTAGATTTAGACTTGACATAAGAAAGAAATTCTTTACAGTGAGGGTGGTGAAGCACTGGAGCAGGTTGCCCAGAGAGGTTGATGATGCCCCCTCTCTGGAGGTGTTCATGACCAGGCTGGACAAGACACTGGGCAGCCTGATACAGTGGGAGGTGTCCCTGCCTATGGCAGGGGGGTTGGAACTCAATGATCTTTAAGGTCCCTTCCAACCCAAACTATTCTATGAATCTATGATTAGCCAAGAAGTTAAAACTCTCATTATGCTTTTATTTATTGCATGCTGATATTTGTGTATGCTTTTGTGTATGTTTGTTGTGCTTTCCCACTTTGAAGGAAATATGATTTTGTCTAGTGTTCAGGATGCTATTTCTATGGAACACCAAGTGTTGATGAGAAAGCCCAAGATGTGCTAGTATGCTGGGGTTCTGGCATTTCACATGTGGGTCTGGCTTTCAGAAAGTGCCAAGAAGATAATCTTGGAAAAAAAAAACCCAGAGCTCTGAGCTACCCACAGCAGGCCTAAACTAACAGAAGAGGAGAAGATGAGTGTGTGGCCCCATGTCTGCTCCTGGAAGTATGAGAGTTTTCAAACAAGAAAACCTCAAGGTAACAATATGACATCAGAAAATATGTTCATCAGACTTTAAACTGAATTCTTAACTAGTTGCAAAAAGAAAAAAAAAATATGCAAAATACCTGTCAAAGGCTTCAGAATAAACGTTCAGTGATTATGTTAAAATAAAATAAAACTTTGCTTTTTATGACAGAGTGGGAAAATTTAGTTTTATTTACTGTACCAGAAATATATAAAATTTATAGGACAGTTTTAGTTAAACCAATTCCTTTTAAGAGATCCTGGCTCTAAAAATGTAACAAGTCAGTAAAGCAGTTAGTAGAAAATACTGCTTTCCTCATATTTAACACAGCTTTCAGATCGATGAATGTACTCTACACCAAACCTCATTTCTCTCCCAGGATGTGTGGCGTTTCCTATCATCTATCCAGACAGACCTCATGGATGGTGTGTACAGGCTTGACTAGACATTAGCAAGGAAGCTTTTTCAGACAATATTTAGCATTATGAAATGTATATTTTACTTGTTCTTCTGTCACAACACTGACACTTGAAGCTATAGATGCTAATGAAACACCACAAATTACAGAGTATCTAGATATAAAGAAATGAGCTCTTGCTTCTTTTTTCCTTTTTTTTTTTTTTTCCCTATATTAATCAAAGCTTTGCTGACTGAAAGACACAAATGTCTCTGGTTTTAGACGTAAGCTGAATGCTGATCTGGAGTATGGTTCTTACAGCTGGCACCTCAGTAGTCACTGGCTGCATTTTGATATAAAATTTGTAAATGTATATGCAATGTAAAATCATAAAAAAACTGCAGAGAAGCAAAAAAATAGACCAGTCTAGAAACTTTGGATATGACCTCTGGAGGTGGTCAGGTAGAACCCACTTGCTCAAGAAAAGCCATCTGCCCAACAGGTATCCAGATGGCTTTTGAGTATCTCCAAGGCTGTAAACTCCACAGCATCCCTGGGGAAATCTGTGCCTATTCTCAGTCACCCTCACAGTAGAAAAATGCTTCCTGATGATTTCTAATGCCATTGTCTCTGGGTTTATGGCTGGGCACTGCTGGAAAAAGTTCCATCATCTTTGCACCCTCACTTGAGGTATTTATAGCATTGATTAGACTCCCTGAGCCTTCTCTTCTGCAGACAGAGAAATCCCAGTCCCAGCTCTCTCAGCCTGCTCTCACATGAGAGATACTCCAGTCCCTTCATCATCTCTGTGGCTCTTTACTGGACTCCATCCAGTATATCCATGTCTTTCTTGAACTAGGAAGCCCAGAACTGGACTCACCAGTGTTGATCACTTCAGCAGACTCTATAGTACAAACCTTTGATCGGCAACCCTGGATAGTATTTCCTCTTATCATAAAGATCATTTGCTGCTGTCAGTTTGAGATTAGTAATGCCCAAATGCTCTGCTCAAAGAGTGGGAGGAAAAAACAAAGGAGCTGCAGGTTTCAGTATTGACAGTACTGTTCTGTCAGGAAGAAAATCTTTGTTGCCTAAGTTGTAAATAGAAGGCTGAAGCTATTATTCTGGTCATTCTGACCACCCTGATGTTCAAGAGAACTTTCAACACATTTTAACAAGTTGCATTCCTTATAGGCTCACAGCAGAGTGGTCTGAACTGCTGATATTTTTTACCTTTTAAGTATCAGGCATCAGCTAGCTAATGCTGTCTATCAATACTTTCCTAATCTATGTCCTATAGAGTCTGTATGGGTTCCTTAATATTTTGCTATGTGAAGCAATTTCATGAACTATGAAACCCAAGAGCCTGCAGACAGTCAAAGGCACTTCCACAAAGCAAAGCAGTGTTACTTAAACACTTGTCCAAATATGTTACTTTGGAAGTAGCATTTGTGGCACTTTATTCCCTCAGCAGGAAAATATGGGACAAAATCATCAGTAGAAACAAGCTGCTCTCAGCAGGATCGTGATGCCTCACACCTCTATATTATTTTTATTGTTTTAGAATTCAAAGTATTTAATAAGAACACCTTAACCATTCTCATGGAACAGATCATCCTGAGTGCTATTATGCAGCACATGAAGGACATCCAGGTGGTCAAGCCCAGTCAGCATAGTTTCTTGAAGGACAGGTCCTGCCTAACAGATCTTTTCTCCTTCTATGACAAGGTGACCCACATGGTGGATGAAGGAAGGGTTGTGGATGCCATGTACCTGGACTTTAGCAGGTCTTCTAGTACAGTTTCTCACAGCATCCTTCTGGAGAAGCTGGCTACTCATGGCTTGGATGAGAGTACTCTCCTCTGGGTGAAAAACTGACTGGAAGTCCAGGGGGGCACTAAATGGAGTTAAATCTATTTGGCAGACAGTCATAAGTGATTGGTGTTCCCCAGGACTCCATACTGAGATCAGTTCTCTTTAATGTCTTTATCAGTCATGTGGATGAAGCAATTGAGTGCACACTCAGTAATTTTGTAGATGATACCAAGGGAGGGGGGAGTGTTAGCCTGCTTGAGAGTAGAAAGGCTTTGTAGAGGGATCTATATCTCACTTCTAGTACCAAGTCCAGTACAAGAAAGACATTGAGGTGCTGGAGCTGGTCCAGAGAAGGGCAACTGAGCTGGTGAAGGGGCCAGAGGAAAAAATCTTAGGAGGAGAAGCTGAAGGAGCTGGGATTGTTTAGCCTGAGAAAAGGAGGCTAAGGGTTGACCTCATTGGTCTCTACAAGTAACAGATTATAGGACAAGAGGAAATGGCCTCAACTTGCACCAGGGGAGATTTAGGCTGGATATTAGGAAAAATTTTTACACCAAGAGAGTTGTCAAGCATTGGAACAAGAGTTGATCGAGGCACCATCCCTGAAAGTATTTAGGAGATGGGTAGACATAGAGCTTAGAGATATGTTTTGAACATGGTTCTTGTTAGAGTTAGATTGATGGCTGAATTCAGTCTGAAAAGTCCCTTCTAACCAAAGCAATTCTATGATCCTGTGACCCAGAGCTGTGCCACATAGCTTTGTGGACTCCCATGTGAGGAGAACTCATCCAGTTCTCTGGTTTGGCACAAGAATGGCCACAGCAAGATTGCACTGAGTAGATGTCCCATTGCCCTGGGAGAAAAGAGTCTTTGGGGAACCATCTCCTGGTACCTACAGCAGCTGCTGAATGCAGGAGACTGCTGTGCAGCCACCCTTCAGATCACTTCACCATCCCACTTCTTCAACTGGGGATGCTGGTGATACCAGGCCCTCAGAGATGCTAAGGTGTATCGACACCCTTTCCTTCCTCCCTGAGAACAGAGAAATTGATTCTGGAAACAACATGGCAAAACTGATCAAGCTGCTGCCTACATGTCAGGTTCCCCTGGGAGGAAACAGTCTATGGAGAAACATTTCCTGGGACCCACAGCAGCTGTTGAACCCAGGAAGCTGCTATGAATCTGTCCTTCAACCCACTTATACCCATTTATCCAGTACCAAACTGGAGGTTACAAGGCTTGTTACTGCCCCAGTGAGAAGCTAGCCCTGCAAGGTGCTCCTCCTGCTTCCTCAAACCAAGATAAGTGGGCAATGCAATTGCAGTACATGCAGGAAAAGTATTTTGAGCCAAGATGAGAATATCCTTTCAGAATTTTCTTCTTATTTTTCTTCTAATTTTTTTTCCCTGGAAAAAGTAACCAAAGAATGTAACCTTATTACTCACAATCCAAGTTGTATGTAGTGTTTCCTGCATAAAAGCTGTGCCATAGTCTCTAGGCATACCTTGAAATTAAAGAAAAAAAACCCAAATCTAATATCAGTAAATATAATTGTATTTATCTTAACAACAACCTCTTCCTTGTAACATGCCATTTTCCTTTCTCTCCCTACAACTTCAATAAAGAGCCTTGGAAAACAAGTTTTTGAAATACCTCTGTGCGCAGAGTTTATTAAATTAGTCTGTTTCTTTCAGTATAAAAAATATATTAAAACTCAAGTAATTTCATGGTCTGAAGAGAGTGTCAATAAAAGTAAAATAATGTTTGTACAGTTTAGTAAGGCGGGTTAACCTTTTGAAGAACACAGCAAATGCTTTGTGGAAAACTAAATTACGTTCATGTGTCCTTTCGGCTTTGGAGAGGTACTTTTGTAATATATCATGAAAGAGCTGTGAATACATGTGCTGAATGGCAAGTGTGCTGATCACTGTCCCGTGTCAGGTTTACAAAAGGCAGAGTACACAGCAGAACTGTCTGAGAGATCAGTTGCCATGTCAGCTCTGACATCTGTTTTGGAAGAATTTTGTCCGTCTCTGAATCAGTGTGACCTGCAGTGTACAGTCACTTTGGAGGTGTTAGAGTTAGCCTACGTTACATTCAACATGCTGATGCTTTGAAGTGTCAGAAGCTGTTCAAGATATTTTAGCAATATATGAGCCCATTTCCTTCCACAGTGGATTCGAGACAAGGCTGTGGGAGAGTGACATTTCTTCTGGAAGATTACACCTATTGCTATATTAAGTGGCGGAAAATCTTCCAGTCAGTCTAGCCTTTGAAAATTATGATCTAAAGTCTGAGCCAAAGTGCCTATCTTCTCCCCCTGTCTGGGTGACTGAGACTCAGAAAGTGTCTCTGTAGAAATAAACTAGCTGTGGCTGTAGAAAAGGCAAGCTCTGGGCATGGAAGAGCTCACCAGCATGTCTATCTGAAAATGGGAAGGCAAAGGAAGGCAACTCCACACAGTTTAATTATGGTCTTGCACACATTTGTTCTGTTCCCTGTAATAGCTTATTGTAATCTAAAAAAAAGGCAGTTCATTATGACTGCATTTTTTTTTCCTATTCTGTTAATTTGAGAGACTTTCACAATTAGAATTCTTAAACCAAACTCATTTACTGCTGAAAAAGACAGATTTGCCACTAATTAAAGATAACAGTAAATCAAAAACATAAAACAATGACATTCAGTACTGAATATAATTACAACAGCCAACATATTCAATACTGTGAGATTTATCTTCTATTGCTGATGAGAAAATATGCTGTGTCTTCTCTGATATTGCAGGTTTTTCCCCCTGCTCAGGTAGTCTTTATCCATTTTTTTTAAATACTGATTCTACATTATGATACAGCACTTTGTCTAACTATTGCAAGCAATAGTTGAGATGTACTTTCTACCAGTAAATGATGCTCAGGCACATTCTAATGACACTGAGGAGCTGAGGGGTTCTTCAATACACCCCCACTCAATGCTAACAGAGATCAGCAGACAGGTCTCATCATGTGTCTTCAAAGTTTTCTCCATCCTCCAATTTTACTGATGATTACAGAAGGCCACATTGGAGCAGACCTGGTTAATAAGCAGGACACAAACCAAATTAATTTTTTAAGTTTGGAAACATGCTGACTCAAACAATTTGAGAGGAATTTTTATCTACTGATTTAGCTGATTAACATCCAAAATTGTGCACACCCCTGAAGAGTCAATTCAGAGGTACCCAGATTCCTGTCACAGAGACACACATTATCTTGACATTGAATTAGATGTCAGTACTATTCTAGTAGCTGAATTCAGGCTTCCCTTCAAGAAAATTTCAGTTGCTCACTAAGGCAAAGTCTTGAAGGCTGTTATTGCAACAGTGATGACACTGATAGTGACTGGGCTGAAGTTACTCCAGGGAATACACCATTAACCTCAAAGCCTGAGCATAAGCTCACTTTACTCCATGTAAATTAAATGAGAATCTAGAGAGTCATATAAGAAGTAGTCAAGAGGATCTAATTTGATCTGAAGAGTGACCCTCATTTACAAGGCTCTGTAGATATACACTTGAACCAGCAGAATGGGAATAGCCACTCCGAAGTGGGAATTTCTGGAGAGTCTGACCTTCATATTTCAGACCACTGCTACTAGCACAGAACAGAACAACTATACAGCTCCTCTCTTGAGGGCTTAGAAACGTTTTAGGACACTGTGGCTGCCAGCACATGCTAACTAAGCTAGAGTCTTAGTCTTAATAAAGAGTCTTAGAATCTTTGAATGGTTTGAAGGGTTAAAAGGGACCTTGAAGATCATCTTGTTCCAACCCTCCTGCCATAATTTCCTTTGTAAAGTCTGTTTATCTGCCCAGCTGGCTGTAGCTAAATCAATGCAAAAGCCAAACGTGTGAAAGACATTCCAGCTCTCTCTTGCAAGGAATAGAATCTCTTCCCTGTTAAGAAGTGAAACTGCCTCTATTCTTACTTATAATAGACCCAGACCTTGTTCTGAAGGCATGAAAGGAGCATGAAGAAGGAGTGTAACCTTTTGTTGCCAGTTTTGATCCCTGAGCTGTTAGAAGGGAACAAAAACCTATTGTTCACAGAATTATAGAATGACCTGAGTTGGAAGGCACCTTAATGCTCATCTGGTTCCAACTCCACTACCATGAGCCATGCTACCAGGTTCATGAGAATCGGGCCCACCATATTTAATAGTACAGAGGAATTTTTGAAATCTGTTCAAGAATGAATAAATCAAGCAAAAAAAAAAAAAGCTAAGCATTAATTAGATTTGAAATATATCACACATCTCCCAGATCAAGGATCTTATAATTAAAAATGAGTTTACGGATTTCAGTTTTCCCTGTATGAAAGAGTCATCATTTCTATTTTTATCTCCAATCATTTTTGGCAACCCATGCCAATCTGAGAATGCTCTGGATTTCGGTCCAAAACCCTTCAGTAGATGACCTCATTAAAAATACAGCAATACAGCATAGGCAGCTAGAAAATGGTTGCAGCTTTCAAGATGCTGTATCTCCTAATATATGTGAATACTCTGTCAACTAGAGCCATATGTAGATACCAATGGAGGGTCTCTGCTGCTTAGGGACATAGAAGTGTTATGATTTAAGCTCTTTTTGTTTCTACATTTTTTTCTGGTTTATGCTGTCACTCAATGGCAATGAAGCTCCTGCTAGGGCTGCTTTTACAAAATGAATATTCAAAATCCATGAGAATAAGCTGGGATGGCTATTTGCTTTATAAAAATAGCCATGGGTTTTGTAGCTACTTTTAATCACCGTGATACAAATGCCACAGATGCAGAAACATGCATTGCACCATTTGTACGAGAGGTCTCAGGTCACTTCTGTTTACATAAAACTAAAAAAACCAACAACCCAGTGACGATTTCATTCACATTTCTCAGCATGTGTGACTCACAACTAGAAACACAGCTATAAATAACATGGAAGAATGCAGATTGTTACTAAAAGCTAAGGGCTAATTTTTCCTTTAAAAATTATCACTCACGTACCAGCATCCTTAGTCGTCTGTTGCTCAGAGCACCAACATATCACACCTTCAGTCAAAACAACTCAGAAACTGTGAAGTTGGGACAGCATTTAAAAGTTGAGATTTCCTATTGTATTTTCTATGAAGTCAAGAAAGGCCAAGACAAATTCTTTTATTTTACTTCTGTGTACACCTTTGTGTATTTTTATAGATTCAAAGGAAAGAACTATTTTTGAAAGGAACACAATAAAAGCTCCTTTTGAAAAATGTATTTTTACAAGCTTAAATGAAAATGGCTACAGTTCGGGTTATGTGAAGTCATTAAAGGAGTATTTTTCATTTTTTTCTGACATATTTATTCTATGCTCTTGGCATCATTTCCTTCAGCATTTCCCATTACAGTCAATTATTTTATTCTGTCAGAGCAGTACCTTGGAGTCTCTTTGATACAGAGGTTTCCCTGAGCTTGGGGGCTGTTCTTCCTGCAAGTAGTTGATTATTTTGGTAAGGAGGATGGAGTAAGGTCTCATTCCTGAAAAAACAGTGCAGTCTTGCAATTGTGTGTCACAGCAATCACAAGGAAAGTGCCAGGGAAAGTTGCAGTATTTCAGGCAGGGGTACCTTGTTGTCTGTCTGGGAGCACACGGCTACCTCTGTGGAGCTCGGGGCTCCAAGCTGCAGACAGAAGGCTGGGGAGATGCCAGCTCATGTGCATGTGGCTAGTTGATTGCTGCAGTACCTGATATTGAAGGGATAATCAGGAGTTTCCCTATGCTTTGTATCCAGCATTCACTCTTGGAAACACTGGGTTTGACATACAGAATTGTTGATTGTCTGGTTGCAAGAGGTGATGGGTCGACTTTGGCTGGCTCCTGGTCACTCACCAAGCTGCTCTCTTCCTCCTCCTCCTCCTCAGCACGGCAAGGGTTACACAGATGGAATAGTGCAAAGTGTGATGAGTCCACTGCAGCAGCAGATTTCCTTCTCAGTTGCTTTTCTTTCATTTTCCCTCAAACCTAACAGTAAGTCCCTTCACTTAATTCAGATAAAATCCATTAAAAAGTGATTGTAGTGCTATTTCAGCTGCAAACTGAGCTAGGCCCTCAGAATGCCTTGGTGAAATTCATTCACAGCCATTTCTCTTTCTTCATTATATATTTTTTCTTTTACTGGAACGGTCTTGAAATGCTCCCATGTTTCTTTATTCAGTGAAAGCACTATCCCTATGGGTCGTCTCTCGCCATGTGAGATCCCACACAGTGTGGATATACTTTGTGAAGGGGAGTTTAAGCATCAGCTCTCTTTTGCAGTGCCTGTTGCTGATCAGGAATGGCAAGATGAGATCCTCATAGGTGTCAAACAGAAAGAGACTGCATCTACATTTGGTGTTTCTAAAACAAGAGAAAATTAATCCATCATTTAGACTATTTATCCTCTGATCACTTGTACCTTCTTATTCATGCTCTTCCCTTGTCTCCTCTATTGTTCTAGTCCACATGACAGCTGAATGAGTGGGGGGCTTTTGAGGCAATAAGGAAGAAAGATAAGACTCAGACTGCGGTGGGATCAGTGTTACCCCTTCAGCAATGGTTTGACAAAAGTAGTGATCCAAAAAGAAGCCATCCCATTCCCCAAAGATTTGTTGAGGAAAAATTCCTTGGTCTGAAGGAGAGCATGCCATCATCTTCAGCACTGAGGTGCAGACTCCCAGGTCCTGAGGAAGGATCCATGGCTTAGAAATTCATGGGAGATTATGAAAATGCCAGGTGGAAGAAAAGAAAGGCTGGAGTCAGGGCAAGAGAAGTGCATCCTAGTACACAGGCAGTTCCTAGGAAAAAAACGTGCCTTGGAAGTGCATTGACTTTTTCATGGACTGTCCCAGGGGAGGCAGAGCCACAGCTGCTCTGTCGGGTGAGTGCCTGTCTGGATCACATTTGCTCCACCACCTGTTGCAAATGGGAAATTATACTGTCTGTTGTAGAATCGATGACAGACTTTAACAGCAAGAAAACAAGCAAGGGCATAGCTGCAGCTCTGCTAGCCCAATTTTGACCAACTGCAACTCCATGAGGAGAATGCTCAAGGGAGAAGAAAGGACCTAAGTCTCAGTAACAGACTTTTCAGCAAAACAGATGAGAAAATTTGCTGCTGGCCCATACAGAAAAAGAATAAGAAAGTGAATACATAAATAAAGGCTCTACCTTCATTCCTTTCTAAATGCAAAGAGGTATATCTGAATCCCAGTTTTAGTTCAGAGGACTGAAGCTTATTTCTAGGCACTGAAATTTATACAGAAACCAATAGGCTTTCCTGTCTAAATAAAGTATGGGAGGAAAAGCTGGAAGGCATACGGTAGCCTTAGAAATCTTATGTGCCTGTTCCAGTGAAGATGGGAGAAAAACAGCTACTAATGCTTAACACACTGCTGAATAATCCACTCTGTTACCATGATAGCCGCGCTGGTACCTTGCAAGAAATCACGCCTTTGTGAATGTGGTATGATGAATGACAAAAATAACCTTAGATCCTCAAAGAGCTGGAGAGAGAATGAATCAATCATGTTCTGTTTCATTCTTTTTTAAACAACCATTGTTGCTGATAACAGGTAAGTAAATAGAATTTATTCTCCCAGTGGAGAGAAGCTGAATTAGTTGCCTGATGATAAGCTTCCACACTGCGAGCAAATTGACTGTTTGCAGATACCTCAGGCTCGAGGGTGTGTATTGGTGAGAGGTATCCTTCCTCATGAAACAATGTATTTGCATTTAAAGGCTGCCCAGCTGAGGATGTTCCCCCAGCAGAGATTCACAAATTAAATTTTGGTGCTTCCCTTCCTTACAGACCTGGTTTAGCAGTGCCAGTGCTTTTCATTTGGCCATGCGTTCCCAGCCTGGGAACTGAGGATAAGGCTTCACAAATGTGGGAGTCAAACTCTTCTGTGCAAGTCTAATACTATAGGTGCCAGAAAAAAAGTATTCTGTGAGCTCCCATATGTGGAATGAATTTGGCCCAGGGAAATCGGGCTTGGGTGCTCACACTCAGGTGACTGAGTACTTGTGAGTGAGTGTGAGTGCAAGTATGCACAGGGAGAGTCTATCACTTGGCTCATCTATTTGCCACTGTCATGATTTGGCAGTAGTTCTAGAGTTATGCATTATCCAGGTCCCAAAAGTTTCATGAATATAGGCAGTAATATAAGTCAAAAGACCATCTTAGTACTTTCTCCAAGGGGAATGCTGCTATCTAAGTTCAACCCTTACTATATATACACACCAGACAAAATATATGTCTGATTTACAAAGTAAAAAAAGAGGAGGGGGGAAAATAGCAGAAATGAAAAGGTTTGCAAATTCAGAAATCCCTGTAGGAGCTGTCAATGTAAGAATTTTATGAACAATTAGTTACTTGTCAAATCATTCCTCCCTTCTGCTCCTCTTCTGTTGACTTACTACAGCTTAATAAATAAATTTAATAACTGTGGAGCAAAATAAAATGCCTGCTACAAGAACATGCTTTCTAAAAGCTGCAAAAATTGTGAAGACTCATTGCCCTATGTGTGGAACCAAGCAAAGGTCTTCTGGATGAGATATTACATGATCACTTAATTAAAGAGTGTCTCACAGCAGGCACATGCATGGGGAGTATACCGAGTCCCTGCTAATTCTGGATGCTTTCCTTAAATTCTGAGGGCTTTGTTCTGCAGTCTTTTCTTTTTAATAAAAAGGCTCCTTTGGAGTTATTCTGGAAGACTTAATGATTTCTTCAAAACCCATGCATGCATCATTTAAACTTTAGTATCAAGCCAGTAGTATTGTTTATCCTCACAAGTGGAGCATAAATCTTTGCTTCCTGATAGCTTTTGCTACTGGAGCAGTGGGGGTAGTGCTAGGCTGTAAGCCCACCATTCGGAAATGAGAGAAGGTGAGATTCACACTTGGTAATGGGTTTTTTAGATATTGATTTACACAGAAGAATGGAGATGCCCCTGGGATCAGCCTGGCTTCCTGCAGGGCTGAAGACTTCAGTGCATACGGACTGTCCATCTCCACACTCTCTCTTTTCAATTCCATTCACTCTTACCCATATAACTTAGTCTTTTACCCTCATCCATTTCCACCACCCATCCCTGCATTCCACTCTTTATCCCTTATGTGCTTATTTTACCTTTCCAGTTCTACTCCAGACCTCTTTTCTTCAAACAGGTCTTCCCTTGGCAACGCCACCTCCTCAGATGAACCTCTTTTCAGGCTCCTTCCCACCTCCCACTCCAGGCACGGACTACTGCCTCTTCAGCTGGTGGGAGTCCCCACACCATAGTGATGGACCCCCTCTTTGCAGGACACTCATAGCCATGCCTGGCTGAGGAGCAATCTGGTCACAGACAGCACCTCAGAAGACAGAGCTCTGATGAGAAAGTTCAAACTGAAATAATTCAGTTATCACATGGGCCAAAGGAACTGTTAATGCACAGGCTGGTCCCCTGCCTAAAGGAGAAAAAGAAGAGAATGATCAGAGTATTTCTTAAAATGGGCAGGATAGTAGATTTTTTTCCTCATGGCATCCACCAGAGCTATTCTGCTGCAAAAACACTGAGGGGGGGGTGGGGAAATGCCAGCTGGCAGGGGATGTTTTTTCACATGGATTGCTTCCCTGCAGTTACTGAAAAAGGCCACAACACAGGCCATCAGATGGAGGCTGTAGATCTGTGTCATGATGGGTGCTGCTCTCTGTTTTGCCTGTAGCAAACCTCTTATGGCAAGGAGGCAAAAGTCTTGGAGAGATAACAAAAGCAATCATTTACTTTGTTCCTTCTGCAATCCTTTTGCAAGAAGAACATTTTTGACTCACATGCCCAGCATATCTTTCAAGACTTTTAATAAACTCCCTTCCCTCGAAACCTGTGGTAGGTGTCAGAGCCTTATTTGCAGTTTGCAGGCCACTATTTGGGGAGGTGATGAGATGTGGGGCTGTCTCACCAGAGCTGACAGCAAGCCTTTTGTGATTCCCATCTTTACAGAGCCACATAATGGTACAGGACTGCCATCCAAAAGCTGGGCTTTCATTGAAGCCAAAATGAAATTCATATATAAATAGAATATGAACCGGGTCATTCTTGCCAATCAGAGTTTGCAGACAGTCTGAAATAATAGCTCTGAGCAATATATAAACTGTTCCCATTCTTCTCAATGTGGTGCTAACGGGGAAATCTAATTATCACAATTTAAATGTCAGCATCATTAAATATTTTGCTACTTAATACTCTCACAGAAACATCCAGCTAATGTGCTCTCATTACATTCCCAAACCACCTCCCACATTTTTCACCACATGCCAGATGTGCCACCTGTCCTCTACTCAGTCACCAAAATCTCCAGATTCCTCCCCAAAATTCCTGGGCTACAAGATAATCCAGCATTGTCAATCTGGCAGCCTGAGTTTCATCTTGAGAGGAACAGTTTGGGAGGAGATAAATAAAATCTAGTGCTGAAATGAAGAACACAAGGAATACTTTGCAGGAAGTAAATCTCATCTAATTCAATATAATACTGAATATAATATTCATTTTTATATTTAGTTTGATGCAATAAGATGTTCATGATTGCATTTATCTGGAGCTGCCATGGCATTTCAGATAGTTTAATTCTGGTTTGCTGAAGAGCTAGTAACAAAAATGCTTGCTAGCAAAATAGTGCAATGCATAAAGGTAAATATTTGTCAGAAGAAAAAATAGTAGACAATAGCTGCTGCTTCCTCAGTACAAGCACTTTTTACTGTCGCATTTGCAGTGCCAGAGGCCATATTCCACCTTGGACAAATGGCCTGTTAAAACCTAGCAAATAAATTCTTGCTCTATTTGACCATCCACAAAGTTCCTTTCATTCAATAGAAGCTACAAAGCTTTGCTTGAAACATCTGAAACAACTGTCTTTTTCAAATAAAATTTGATATTTTGGGTTTACTTTTGAACAGGGGCAATAATAAACTACAGATACAGTTAAAGATACCAAATTGAAAATTGTGTCGGATGATCTTCCAGAACGCAATCAGAGAACAGAATCATAGAATAGCTTGGGTTGGAAGGGACCTTAAAGATCATCTAGTTCCAACCCCCCTGCCATGGGCAGGGACACCTCCCACTAGACCAGGCTGCTCAATGCCTCATCCAGCCTGCCCTTACACACCTCCAGGGAGGGGGCATCCACAACCTCCCTGGGCAACCTGTTCCAGTGTCTCACCACCCTCACAGTAAAGAGCTTCTTTCTTAAACCCGGACTACATGTCCCCTCATCCAATTTGCATCCATTACTCCTAGGGGAGGACTGGGAGTAAGCAGAGAATCACCACATCTTCTTATTATGACAGTTGCTATCCATAGGCCGAAGCAAAGCTGTGAAGACCTGAAGAACAAGCATTGTACAATTCAAGTAAAAGTAGGAGTGCACAAGAGAAAAGTATGAGACCTTGAGAATACACTAACAAGTGAGAGGCATGAGGTCTATGGAAAGAACAGCAGAAGTTAATAGATGACTGGAAATGCCACCAGAAGTGTTGTGGGTAGGGGGACAGGAAGAGTAGGAATATATAGTAAAGATAGATGTCACAGAGCTCATGGGGCAGGTAATAAGTGTGTGCTTGAAGTGTGGACATAAATAATGATCACAAAATGCACATTCTATTCATGAAAAAACAGAGAGGTCAAGTTTAAGAGACAGACTTATGTAACAGTGACACAGTATGCCTCGAAGCTGCTGAACAGTTGAATTCTCCTGCAAACTCTGTGGTTTGCAGTGCTTTTTGTCTGCTGAAGTACCCAAAGGGTGCTGGGGCAGGCTGAGCTCCCAGACGTCTCCTGAACACTCCTGTGGCCAGTGAGTGGATGGTTCTAATGGACCTCAACCCCAGGCAATTCTGCTGCTAAACAGGTTAATAGGACAGGCAGACCTAGAAGGAGCAGCCAAAGCTATTTGATGAAGGGCATAGGCACCTATTTCCTTTTAAAATCATGGGTTAAAGGGAGAGTAGTAGCTAGAGTTACTGTCCTGAACAGAAAAACTACACCTGAATCCCTGACTGTGAAACACTTTTAATGTGAATGTCATCAGGCATGTTGCAGTGATTAGAGCAGTCAGTCACATCTTAAAACAGATTCTGTAGTGTTTCTTGCATGGGTAGAAATATAAGCATCTTTCCCAGGAACTACACACCCAGTCTTCAAATTACTGCTTTCATTCCAGATGTGAAGGTTAAACAGATGTTCATGTTCCAGATTCTGAAGTATCTCCCTGATGATGTCATCTTGGACCTGAAGATAAAAGAGAGATTTTTATGTCATAATAGGGGTATTTATCACAATCTGGTTTTGCTTTAGCCTATATCACTTCTGTCAAAATCAAATTGGATGCTTAGTATTTTCAAATCAGGAACTACAAGTCTCTTCTTAGTATAATCTCTAGGTGAGATTAAAATGTAAAGTGTAATTCCCTTTAAAATAGAGGCCAGCACAGTCTGTGTAGTTGTGCCAAACTTTTCCAGCTTGCCAATTTGCTTGAAATAGGGAAAGCACAGTTTGGACAAGTACCCACTGTACATTCAAAATAGACCCTAGCTATGCTTTTGGAAATAACTAATCAATGAGCACTTTGGCATAGAGCCATCAGTGTCATCCCTCCACAGAAATGGCACACTGAACTTCAAAATTTTCCTCTTTGGGTACTCCACAGAGGCCCTTCATTCACTCAGGCTTATCAGCTCCATATCTCCTTTGCTGATCTTACTGTATTTTAACCAAAAAGTGTAGTGTGGGTTACTGGTTGTTCTGGACCACCACCAAGGGCTAACTGATAGATCTTTGGATGCAGCTTTACCATTTCTTTTGGAATGAAAAGCCAGCAAAAAAACCACTAACAATCACCAGGCCATGAAGACCAAAGATCCTGAAATACGCCAATTTGGTGAGGAACAATTCAGATGGGAACAGTATTAGGTTTCTAACAGTATTTTGTTCTTGCTCTGTCTTCTCATCTCCTTCCAGCATGCTAGTACTCAGTGCAGAGAATGTGTGTGGTCTCACTACAGCCATCCAGAAGGAGAGAATTAGTGGTCTGGTCCACAACATGATTAGAAGAAAATGGGCTTGTAGAGTAAATGCCAATTTACTGGGATACAAATATCATCACTAAGAATGAAAAAGAAGCTCAAATTTTAAAGTAGTATTTTAAAATCAATCACAGAGGAAAAAACATTCTAAAGAAGGTCAGATCTGTTTTGCATCTGTCTCTTAGAGCACTCTGGGGGAGAGAAGTCTCTAAGGGTGAGGGGAATCTTGGCTCCCAAAGCAAGTCTGCACCAAGGTCTGGAGATGATCTGTGAGTCTCACAGGATGGTGCTGGCTGGAAAAACAGTATTTCCAAGTAAGGACTGCTTTACAGTGTGCCATACTGCAAATACTTTTGCTGTTCTGATCTTACCAGACTCTGAACTCTTCTCTTTTTTACTCCTGGGGGATCTCACAAAAGAGAATCATAAAAAAACAAACAAAACCCTTCTCTTTCTTCCTGTGTCCTCTGACTCTTCAGTGAAGTTGTCTCCTCCAGTGAAAAGGAGGTCTGAACTGAAGCTGAATGGGTAAGCTGAGCTGAATAAATGTTTCAATGAGTTGGGGTGTCAAAAGTCTTCAGTGGTAGTAAGTGCATTGCTATAGATGCACAGAAGCTTTCAAAAGCTATGTCCAAGGCTCTCCACATATTGGTGATATTTGACCTATTACAAAAGTAATTTATTTGGCATTGTCCCATCTAGAAAGAAAACAAGATAAAGGCTTATTATTTGATAAGTGATTTCACTGGCAACATTTCTCATTCTTGAATAATGTTTTCACTCTAAATGGACTATCAAATCAATGGTCAAGTTCTTTGCTAAAGTGAAAAAAAGGATTTGGTGGCTGTGAGAACCCCTTACTTAGCTCAAATAGTTTGTATAAGCAAAATGATAAAGTTTCCACTTGGAAAACAATTTTTACTGAAAATATGGGAAGTTCCTCACCAAGTTACCTGGTATAGCTTTTGCTGCAGTACAGTATTTCTCCCTGCAAATGGTCTACTAATCAAAAGACAGAATGAATGTGCTTTTTCTTCCATCTATGTATGGTTTTGCTTTCTTCAGAAAATTTACAAGGGATTTTTTTGGCAAATTTTCTTTCTCTCTAAGTAAATATATGTGAAGTACATAATACAAAATACATTCTCTTTAAAAATTGCCTATCAGTAGAAATTATAGCAATTAGGATGTTTACTGCATCGTTTATTTTGCAAGGAGCAAAAAATGCTGACCAGAAAATAGCTGAGTCATATTCACCTCTCTTAGGTGACAGTCTGGAAGATGAATCCACCCAGACAGAATTGTAGGCAGCTCTAGCCCCCAGCCCAAGGGGGGTTCTGCAGCACAGTGTAAAGGGTACATTTTATAAAATCATAGAACAATTTAAGTTGGAAGGGACCTTTAAAGGTCATCTAGTCAAACCCTCCTGCAATGAGCAGGGACATCTTCAACTATATCAGGTGGCTCAGAGGCCTGTCCAACTTGGCCTTGAATGCTTCCAGGGATGGAGCATCTCCCATCTTTCTGGGAAACATACTTCAGTGTTTCACCATGCCCATCATAATAATTAGTTCCTTGTATCTCTTTTAAATCTACCCCCGTTCAGTTTGAAGCAATTACTCTATACCTATCACAGCCTATGTCCAGGCATAGGTTGCCCACATCTTTCCTGTAGGTCCGCAACTCCAACGGGTCCAAATGTTTCCTGGGCTGAGGACTCCAGAACTGGACACAATACTCCAGGGGGGGTCTCATCAGAGTGGCGTAGTGGGGCAGAATCATCTCCCTCAAACTGCTGGTTATGCTTCTTTTGACGAAGCCCAGAATTCTGGACACAAGTTTTTGGCTCATGTTTAACTACTCATACACCAGTACCTCCAAGTCCTTCTCAGAATAACAGCTCTCAATCCCTTCATCCCCAAGTCTAGATTGATACCGATGTTTGCCCCAGCCCGGATGCAGCCTAGGAGTCTGACCTTCATAATTGCATGCCGCAAGGTAGCCAGCATGTCTCAGAGCAACAGGCTGTGAGCCCTTTATTAACACCTCATTCCTCTAACCACTGCCTGTTATCCTACAGATTTTCACATAAAAGCCTGGTATTGATCCTCCCCATCCTCAAGCCCCCCTAGCTTCAAACTTGGTCATGACAGCAATTGTAGAACCATGTAGACCATTCCACTGTTGAAAATTGTGTCGGTAACACCAGCCACGGAGCTACATATTCATACACTGGGCCCATTTGTTTCTTCCAATGTTGCTGCCTACATCAGAGAAGTGAGAGGAAAGTCCCAAAGCCCTCAAGCTAATTTTGGTTCCCCATGGCCTATGTGTTGCAACTTCAGCACCATGCCCATGAAAGAGAAGTAGTGGGTAATAGTCCAAAGGCTGTACCAGGCTAAGAAATTTGCTAATGATATCCTAATGATAATGACTAAAGAGATGATGGATTACAATAGCAGTCTGTTAGACTGTGAAACAAATTTGATTCTCAAAACCTGTTTCTGTTTACCAGCAGTACAAATGTTCACTGGTGGATTTTTTTAATGGAAACATTCTTTAAAAAATGGAGCAAAATACTAATGTGAATTAAAAAAAAAACAAACAAAAAACCAAAAAAACCAAACCCAAAAACCAAACAGTAGCATTTGCAACAGCTAAGGAATGTAAATCTATCAAGTACCTCTCAAGATTTGACTGAACTGCTAGTAACATAAAGGGGACCTACAGGAAAGATGGGAAGGAACTCTATCAGGGAATACAGGAGTAATAGGAAGAGGGATAATGGTTTTAAACTGAAAGATGGTTTAAAACTGAAAGTTTTAAACTCCTAAATCAGATATTAGGAGGAAATTCTTTATTGTAAGGCACTAGACCAGGCTGCCCAGAGAAGTCATGATGCCCCTTCCCTGGAAGTTTTCCAGACCAGGCTGTAAGGGGCTTTGAGCAGCCTGGTCTAGTAAGTGTCCCTGTCCATGGCAGGGTGTTTGGACCTAGAGGTTTTAGAGACCTCCATTCTGTATTAGGACCTTGCTTGGTCCTGCAGTACGTTGGATAAAATTGCATTTACTTTTGATGGCAAGATACTCGCTTCTCTCAAATCTGAGCTGGGCCATTAGTATCCATATCACCCACATCAGCCAGACATGGACTGGAACAAAATTTTAAATATGCCTTAGGAGCAATTGCTGATGGTTTCCTGACTATAAGCAAGATAAAACAGATCACATCTACAGTCCCAAGGCACTTTTTTTCATTTTGGGATGGTAATATTTTCTAACCCAAAATACAGTTAAATTGAGTAGATAAAAATTGATAGAAAACTATCACAGTTTATCATATTGTCTTTTGATAATATTTGCTACAGGTATGTTTGTGGGACTAAGGTTATAACTCTAGGATTTTAATTATAGAATTCTGAAGTTAAGTATATTGAGTTGATCCTGTCAAATCTGTAATTGTGTGTCCTTCCTTCCCTATTAATAGATGGAATGGTTTTGCCAATGAATGCTATTGATTTTTTTTTTCCATTTTGGAGTTCAGTGAAAAGTATTTTCATTTTTCAGAAAAAGCATTTCTGCAAAATTTGCTAGAGCATTGAACTTTTACTGTTGCTTTTATTGCAACATCTTTGTTACTAGATGGCAAAATTACTCAATATGATTTACTGTCAGTGTAGTGATTTATTTTACAAAGGGTGGTGTATAAAAAAATTCCTACAAACATCTGGCATTTTTTAGAAATTTTTAATGCAATATAAATTGAAAGTTTCCATGTAAGACTTGGGAAAGGTTACACTGTCTAGGGTGAAACACAAATTCCATACTATCACAAATTCAACTTCAGGAGAAGTTCTTTGGCACTGTTGTGCTGATTAAACTGTGCCTCAGCTTTTAATCACAGTAACCTTTGGTAGTTAATATCCATTAGCCATTTTCCTTATGTCTTATTATAAATCTGAATTAAAATCTCAAATTCTGCTCCAGTAACCTGCTATATTAGCTTTATTATAAGCATGAAATTTAGTCAATAATGTTCTAATTCAGAGGAGCACCTAATGGTTATGTTTTAAAGTAATTCTGTTCTTGTAGATGCTTTAATGAGCAAGGTAAATTTTATCTAAAGACTGTAAAGCTTGTTTTAAGACAAGTTGTGTAAATAACATTGAGGTGTGAACGTTTCTCTTATAAAGCTAAAGGGTCGTAGCACAAATGCTAAATGACACGTCTGACTATCATATTAATTCTGAAAGCACAGTACATTGTCTGAACTGACACAGCCACAGGCTCATCAAAGAAAAAGTAACACATAAAACATATGGTTGACCTTCTTCCCAAAGTGCTGATCACACTTTTAAGGCTTTATATTTTCCTGCATGGGTGTCAGGCTCTGATTTCTGCTGAGGTGAGTCACAGGGTTCCCACTAAAATCTCAAAGCCATATTGTAACACCCTTTTGCACTACCCAAGACTCTTGGCATATGGCATGTGTGGCACGGTATGGGCAGGTGTGGCTGAGAGCAGTTGGGAAAGATTTTTAGCACATAAATTTGTCCGTGAAAAACAGACTGACAAAACAACTCTTAACCACCACAAGCAAGACAGTCTGATCTATTGCATGTGCAAGGTGTAGCACAGTATGGCAAAATGCCATAAATAACCCATAGGAGAATATTGCAGCTTTCACTAAAATTATACATATATGGAAATACTAATTTTTGTTCCTTAAGGAAGTAATATATTCTTTAGTCTTTACAGAAGTACCACAGAAGTCAGATCTTCCTGCAGAACCTTCTTGCATTGTTAATATTCCAAGATATAACCCTGCTGCTCTTCACATGCTCTTTTCAATTGTCTTACTGAAGTGATGACCACCAGTGATGGCCATTCAGTCTTGCTCATAAAAAGCACATTAATAACAAGCAGGGTTATGCTGTGTGCTTAGGGGTTTTTTTATGCTTCATCTCCACATTAATATTGCAATTATAAGTCAGAAGTAAAGTGGATGGCTGTCTTCTTCAGGGCCAGTTTTCAAAAGTGAAAAAGCTATATCTTTTGCTTACAGATTCAGTCTCTCCAGCAATATATGTAAAATAACAAGTTTGGAAAGCTTTATTCTCCACTCATACAACTAAGATTCTACTGGCGTCAAAGAAGAACTGAACTTAGATATATTCACTTCACTGATCTGGCAATTGCATGTGTTTTATATTAGTTCATGGAGTTACCAAATCGTATAGAAGCAGTCAAATATGCCAATATGTTTGTAGTTATTGAGTCTAACTGATGCTAGTTTACATTTCTTAATACATTACCTATTGTTTGCAGGTTCTACTTCACCCTTCAGCTCATCTGAAGTCTTTTTTTGAAGTAGGGCCTTCATTAATGTTAATAATCTTTTTCTTCATATAGTAAGTTAGAAGCCTGCTTTGGGTTTGATCCTTTAATTTAAAACTGGAAATTAAATTCAAAAGTAAAATTCACATTGATACTTACTCCAGACAAACATTATCTCTCAACCAAATTATTATCTTCTATCTTTCACTCACTATTGTGAAGGGGCTGGACTAAGTTTCTGGAATTTTTTTTTAGCAATGCACGTACCATTTGCTTTTGCAAAAGCTTTTGCAGCTGTCAGGAGGTTTAACTCTTCCTTGACTAGCCTACAGATTTCCAGCTCTGGTCTGTAAAGACGCATACTCCTGCTTCAAGTACATATTTTTTATACTATAACATTTCCGGCAGATCATTGATCTTCAGTATGTACAATGATCCTTTTGTAACTGATCCTTGATCCACATTGTAAAATCATACACAACAACCTAAAGGGTTGTAATAGTAACTGTAGTGACAACTGTAAATGCCATAGAGGAATGCCACAGTCAAGACACAATGACTGCCAGGAGGCATCTTTACAGATTTTCTGACCCTCAGAATCCTTTCAGCTCATTTGTCATCTTTATTTTCTCCATGATATAAACCTAAGCTTTAAAATAAAAGCAGATACATGATTGTGCTCTGCTATATGACTTCTTGGGCTGTGGCAGCCTGCATAGAAATGAAACCAGCTTCACCTACCTCCATCCGTGGCCGACCTGTGTCAGCAGATGCAGTGATTGTCAGAACAGAGGCAGTTCAGGACTGTTTTCTCAAGACCATCCAGCTGAGGATGAAAACAGGGGCTGTGACAGGGAAAATACAGGCAGAATAGGGTTAGGTGCATAAATCAGTGCCTATCTTGGCACCAGTTCTGACTCCCAGCCACACTGTGACAAAGGAGTCCCCAAAATAGCGATGACAGTGGATGTTTCCAGCAGTGGTGTGAAACAACCCTTACAATATGGAGCTCATCCTGCACAAAGCAGGGCTAAAAGTAGGAAATGTCCCCAGAGTCAAACTCTTTCATGAGATTTTCACCCTTGGGCTAGGACCACCAAAAGTCCCACGCTGTGTTTTGAGCTCAGATTTCTGCTCCATGGCTGGAAAATTGGTACAGTTGCTGTAGCAAGGTTTAACTCCAAGTCCCCTCTATTGCACAATTCAAAGAAGGGAGGAAGGGAGGAAGGAAGCAAGGAAGGAAGGAAGGAAGAGAGAAGGAGAGAGAGAGAGAGAGAAAGAGAGAGAGAGAAAGAGAAAAAGGGAGAAAGAGAGAAAGAGAGAAAGAGAGAAAGAAAGAAAGAAAGAAAGAAAGAAAGAAAGAAAGAAAGAAAGAAAGAAAGAAAGAAAGAAAGAAAGATTGCATTGTATAAGATTGCAGTTTGTCAGGCCATCAAACTCCCACCTCCAAGATCTAAACACAATTCCCATCTCAGCTCTTACCACAAGCTCCCCTGCATTTCCACAAATCAAGAACAGGAGAAGGCAAAAGCTGAGAAGCTGCCATTCCATGTCCTTACCATTGCAATAGAGTAGTGAGAGGCAGAGGCTGATGTGGAATATGCAAAATAAAAACTCCAAATAAATATTCATCTGTCTTTAACCACAAGGCACCTGTTTGCTCAGAGGATTAAGGCACATATTTCTGTCCCCTTGCATTGCTGGATTTCTTCTGCGAGTGTTGGCACAGAAACGTGAGCTTAGAATTTCCACCTTCAAATCAGAGCAGTTTTTGTTGTATCAGTGAAAAAGCCCAGATTACGAACAAATAGCTCAGACTACAGACTCACAATTTCCACTGTCAAATCAGAAAAGATTCAGTCAGTCATGACAAAAAGCATTTTCTGTGGGCTTCGTGAACACGTTCATGGGGGAGGATGGATGTCTTTTCAACATACTGAAAAGGGACACATTTAAGGCAAATGTAATGAAGCTTTGCTGCTTTGGTACTGTACAGCAGCCTGAAGGGATTAATCACGTCACTGGGGTAGAAAGCACTGGCTTCTCTTAAAGCCTTTCCACAGGCAGCCCCAGGAAATCAAGCTGTGACACACATCTGGATAGCCCCGTAAACAAATGGCATCGCATTTAAAGATGAGGAGTTGGCAAGAAAAAAAACAGTAGTTCATGCATGATTACTCATTTATGCAAACCCTCAGCTCAAGAAGAACCATGAGTAGATTGAGCAGCTGAAGTCAGGTAAAAGGGATATTTGGCAGCAAATGGGTTGGGTTTTTTTCATACCACAGACCATCCAGACAGAAAACCTTACCTGAAAAAACCATCTAAACCCTAGATAACTCATTAGTTAACTAAACCTTAGTTAACTTATGTTTTACCATTTCAAAAAACCTGCCAAATCCCAACACTTCAAAATGCACAGAAGGAAATGTGAAATACAAGCATGGTGTGATCCAGTGTTTCACTAAAACAGGTGTGGATGATAAATATTTTCAGAGAAATAAGGAGAGCTTAAAAAATTCATCAGGCTGGAAGTATTTAAACAGCTGAAATAGTTATTCATACAAATTAGATGTTGCTTTACTGTTTATCCCTGAAGGAAGAAAGGTTTCATAACTTCATGGGAGAAGCTGTATAGCTCCAAGGCTGCCATACACATCCTTTTCAGGAGAAGAATCCTAATTGATAGTGGGATGGGACACTAGCTGGCCTTATAGGAGACTGATTTAAGAGCTGTAGGTTATGTGATGCTGCACTCAGACAAGGTTACTTCCTGCAGGAAAGTCCACAGAGTTTTAGGGTCGCTTCAAGTTGAAATTGTTATTATGAGTTGGGTAAGACCTTTTTGTTAAAATATAATGCTATTTTTCTTTGACATAACATGGAACTGTAGAGTTAGAACCAGTCTTCCTGTTTGTGGGATCTTTTCTTCTGGGTTTTACTGAGCTAGAAAGAAAAAAAGTCATTTATTCTTGGCTACCTTTCTGGGGCCACACATGCACACTCTGCCTGTCTGGCTGCCTGCTCACTTTGTGCTTCTTTCCACCCACAAGCTAATGCAGACCTTCAACTAAATCAATGCTTCGTTTCCTGTTTTTCCAACCAATTTCCAGTGAAAGCCCTCCAGCCACACGTTCAAGCTTCCAATACAGCCTTTCCATATTGTGTTGCACCTTGGGCGGTGGCTCGTCTTGTTTCAATTACCACTGAACAAATGAAGCTTTATTTTTCTCTTTCATTTGGTTTGAAAGAAAGACGATCAGCATGCCCTTCCACTTCGGTGTGGTCTGTGATTGTCCAGACTTCACACTTGCAGGCAGCCACCAGTCCTGTCAAACATAACAAAGGCCTCTTGCATTTTCAGACGGAGGACAAATGTTTCACTGGTTTCACTGCACATTTGGCCTGGACTGATGAGCCATTATAGGCCAGAATGGCCAATCTGCAATGCTGCCATCTCCTTCCCATCTTTCTGATTGGAAATTATCTGCTTTAATTTGAAACATGTGAGCACACACATTCCATCTGAAAATTTGAACTGAAACACTTTTATTTCAGACTAAAGAATGCACCAAAAGAATCACTAATTGGGAGATCACTGTGGATGTATTTAATTTTTCAGATTTATGTAGACATGAATTTAATGACAATGGATGAAAAATTATTTTTTATTTTACAAGCATAATGCGGTTTTAATATGCTGGTATGTTGATGATGTGTAACATATTTCCTTTGATCAAAGTCATAAAAAGGAACTTCAGTGGAGTATTTTGCTATTTTTCTTATTGAGAAGTACAAAGAGTGCTGCTCTGCAGGGCATCTCTTCACAAAATCTGTGGCTGTGGTCGAAAGAGACCACTGGAGGTCACCTGGCTCCAAACTGCTGCTCGAGCAGAGCAATCCAGAGCCATTGCCCAGGGTCATGTCCAAATGGCTTTTGAATGTTTACAAGGAAAGGGACTCTAGAACCTCTCTGGATCACTGGAAAAAGTGGGAGATTGTGTTCAGATGCAATTTCATGTGATTCAGATTGTGTTCATTGTCTCTAGTCCTGTTACTTGGCAAAACTGAAAAGAGTGTGGTTCCTTTGTCTTTGTCTTCATGAATTTATACACATGGAAAGGATCCTGCACCATTCCAGGCTGAACAGTTACTGTTCTCAGCCTCTCCTCATACATGCCTCAGAAGCCAGTATCTCTTAATAATCTTCAGGCCACTTTGTTGGATGTTCTCCAGTGAATTCATACCTAGAAGCCCAGCATTCCAGCTGATTAGAGGGGAAGAATCACTCTGCTCAACCTGCTGATAACACTTCTAATGCAGCTCAGGACACTTTCCTTGCTGTGATGGCACTGGCTGAACACCAGCTTGCTGCCCACTAGGACTACCATGTCCTTTTTCACAGAGCTGTTTTCTAGCTGATCAGCCCACAGCCTATTACTGGTGCCTGAAGTTGTTGTTCCCTGGTGGAGGACTGCATTTTTCCTTATGGAACTTCATGGGATTCTGATCTCCACCCTGCCAAGGTGCCTCTGGATGGCAGCACAATCCTCTGTTGTATTAGCCACTCACTCCACCCAGTCCTGTGTCACCTTCAGACTTGCTGAGGGTGCATTCTGCACTCCAGATCATTAATGAGAATGTCATACAGTACTGACCTCAACACTTGGGCACACCTCTAGCGTCTCATCCCTAGATGGACTTTGTGTCACTGATAGCAACCTTCTGGGCCTGGTCATTCACATGGCTTTGTGCTCACCTCACTGCCCACTCATCTAACTCATGAAAACAGCTTCTCTGTGAGTGTCTTATAAGAAACAGTTTCACACACCTTACTAAACTCAAGGAAAACAACACCCAATGCTCCCCCTACATCCACCAAGACAGTCACTGCATTGTAGAAGACTGACAGTCTACTTAAAATGGCAAATATTGTATTTCAATATCGAGCTATGGAGGCTGCATAAGCAGCATTTCATATGACAGGATCTTAATTCACAGTAATTCATTTAAAGTCTTTTCTGTGCAACTTGATAGATATGCACTACAGATTGCTATTATTCTGAAATTCATTTAAATGATTCACTAAATAAGGAGACAATCAATAAATAAGGAAAACTCAGGTGACATAGCAATGCCTCTGTTCTTTGCAATTTTTTAACATCAATGACATTTTCTTATCAACAGTGAAAAATTACTTTTGCGACACGGGGAAAGAATGATGCTAAAGTAAATTTCTTACACTGAATGAAAATATGGAGTCGGATGAATTTAAAATATCAGATGGCATGATGATGTGGACACATAATTACAGTCATAGATAGCTACAAATGACTGGTTAGATCGTCTGGTCAAGTCCCCTGTCAATGCCAAATTGAATTTTGCATGCACTTTGTATTGTTGTAGGCAGTCAGGGCACTTGGAGTAAATCTGATAAACACTTTTTTTAATGAAAGTAATTCTGCGGTCTCAGAAGTATGCCACAGCCAGAGAGAAGTACCCTATCAAACTACCCAGTGTTTATACTTCAGGTTAGTCTCATTTCAGCCTTACAAGAAAGAGCTGTCAAGCTTTAAAGAAAACCTCACTGCCCAAAGAAATCAATTATAAAGTGCACATTGATTTCAATAAATCTGTTTCAGTTCGGAAACCTTCTGGAGCACGGATACTGCCTCTTTCTGTCTTTTTGTCTTTCAAACATCATGTGTGACAAGGATGGTGTAAAAATAAAGCTGTGGTAGCTCTAATCTCAGATAATAATGGCCTCTGATTTTAAAGCAGTCCTCAGGGAATGGCAAATTATAACAATGGCTGCCCTGGTTCCTCTAACAAACTGCATCGATTTAAAACGACCAGGTGTGAGCAAAGCTTCTTCTGTGGTGCATCATTTCACTTGCTGGAAATGGAGCATTTAAACAAGTGCTTGTGGGTTTTGCTGTAAGCAGGTAAGTTGTCAGACTAGAAAACTTTTCAGGAACCACTTTGTCAGCACAGGAGTGAGGATCTGTGAGGCAGTGGAAGGCCTGTGGAATGCCCTTGGGAGGCAGAGGATGGCAAGAGATAACGCTGAGTCATTGTGCTAGTGATGGAGGGGTCACAGGGACTATTTGTTAAAGTCTTTCCTCAGAGAATCATGGAATGATGGAGTTTGGAGGGGACCTCTGGAGATCACCTAGTCCAACTCCCCTGCCATGGCAGGTCCACCTACAACAGGTTGCACTGGAAGGCATCCAGCTGGGTTTTGAATTTCTACAGAAACAAAGACTCCACCACCTCTCTGCAAAACCTGTTCCAGTGCTCTATCACCCTCAGTCCACCAGGACTCCCAGGTCATTTTATATGCTGCACTCCAGCAGCTCAGTCCCTAACCTGTACATGGTGCATGGGGTTATTCCTCCCCAGCTGCAGCACTCTACACTTGCCCTTGCTGAATTTCATGAAGTTTCTTCCCACCCAACACCCCAGCTTGTCCAGGTTTTGTTGTATGGCACAGTAATGCCCTCTGTACAGTACATCACTGTAGTGTTTGTTACTCCCTTTACATGAACACAAATTCAGTTGTAAATCTATGCCTCTGGCCTCATCCTCAGAGCATGGAACTGAAGAAGGGCTGGACTTCTCCTTCAGAGGACTGTTGCCTGGCAGTCCTCTCCCACAGCTCAGTCTCCCAGCAGTGTGCTAATAAACAGTGGCAGATGAAGCATTATTAATTAGGTTCATTTAAAGTAAATAAAAAAAACAAACCCACTGCTACAACACAAATAATACAGTGGGCCCATAATAGTTTGGATAGATGAGGCCAGCCCACGCTAGGAAATACTGATATGTGTGGAAATAATGATGCTCTCTGATGTAAATGGCTCTTTAGAGCGATGATGTAAACACTTCCCCTCGTTCATCAACCCGCACTCACAGGCTTCTGCTCTCTCCTCAGCTGCACCCCTGGGGCTTCTGTGTTCACATCACGGTCAGAGACGAATGTCCTCTCTGTCGCAAGGTTTCAACTTTATGTCACCTATTACCACAGGTTGTCGTATCAGATTACTGTAAATCAGATTTACATTCTTCTAATGCAGCTCTGGTGAGGGATCCTTCACAGGGGAATTTCAGAGAGGGGTGCTTAGGATGGCAATTTTGAGTAAGGAGAGATGCTGATACTATGGGCTGAAAGCATTAGCCACAATATGAGCAAAAGAAAATGCCTCAGAGCTGCTACAGCCTATTAAATAAATATGTATTGAATGTATGTAAGCCACCTCCTGAACCATGGCTTTGGAAATGTGAGCAGAAAGTACTGGAGGGGGGGTCAGCGTGATTTATTTCTGTTTTACCTGCCCTAGAACACCCTCATTTCCTGATGAACACAATGACTTGGCACAACTTGAAGCCCGGCAAGTCAGCTTTCTCTCTGCAGACATCCTGATCATTCCGATGGATATTTTAGGAAATCGCCATTAGTTCCTTTAATTAATGCCTGCCCGACAGGGACTGGCCTTGCCTTTTCCTACATCAGCGGAACAAAATATGCTTCAACCATTTTGTCCAATAAAGCTGGGACAGGAGATTGCTTCCGGATTGCCTGGAGCCAGTTTCCCCAAAGATCCATGTAGTGGCTGCCACCCATGACAGAGCTCTGTCTTCCCATGAGAGCCTTCTCACCCCTGGCAGTTGTTTTATCGCACTTCTTCTACACTCTTGTTTTTTTCCCAGAGGCTCCTTGATCTTAGAATGAGTAGGAAATCATTATACCATAGGGTGCATCATCAGTTCTTTACAAGATAGTCAGCATAGTGTGATTCAAATAATTTTCCTGCTCATGTTTTCACTCCTTGCCTCATGGACCTGTTCCAGCTGTGAAAATCAGTCTTGCTGTCATGCCCAGAGCCATGTCTCTTCAGTATGACAACTCATGCTTTCAGCTGGTGGAGACCCATAGATGCATTAACCAGGGCCAAGTCTCAGCTCCTGACTCCGAGTCTCCCCGGCCATAAACCTTCAAGTTTCTCTGAACGCCTTGCCAAAGAGCAGAAAAAATCATGCCATTTAACCAAATGTTGCCTATCACGTCTTGCATATCAATTGGTAAAGCTGTAAAAGTCAATAACTCTGCATAGCTTCCCAATTTAAAAAAAAAAAAAAATTAGAAAAATGCGGACGACTGGGAAAATTTCTCGTCATACAGCTCCCTTTGATAGCTTCCTTCTGCTGAGCCATCCAAAGCACAACTTATCACAGAAAACTATCTCGCATGCTCAACAAAAAATAGTTTCCTCGTTGGAACTTCAACCTTTGCCACTGGCAGCTGGAACTCCGTGCCCTCCTTGCGAGGAGATTCAACCCCCCCATCACCACAGGTATCCTTTGAACTCTTAAAACTACAAGCAGTGGATTTCAGCAATAATTTGCACCACGGGCAAACTTCAGGCAGAGGTGGCAGCAAGCACTGCTGGCTGAGGGCCAAGGGACACCACAGCCCTTCCCACTACAGCGTCGTGCTGACAAGTTCGGAGAGGGATCCGTCACAGGAGGACAGCCTTCCCTGACACCAAGTAGAGGGATTTGCCAGGCCTTAAGCACTAGTAAAGCATAGCCATCAGGCTTTCTAATTGCGGCCATCCTGGCTGCCTCCCAATGGGGGATAAGTCAGCCTCGTGGTGACTTACAGACCTCGTTTTGGTCTGGTGTAATCTTGGCACAAATGACTTCTGCATGATACCTGAACTGCCTGGCCTGGGGAACACTCTTCCTGTCACCTGGTGGGGTGTCTCAAGAGCACTTTGCAAGTCAGCCCTGAGCAGTTCTGACTCTTCCTTGGTGCGCTTTCTTCCGGGGAATTTCCCACTCGCGTGTGGGAGTATCACCTCCGTATCTGTCTGAGAGTTTCCCACCATGGGACGCTTGTGTTCCCAGAGCTGAGACCTCATTTCTCCAAGGGTGGTTGCTCAGAAACACAAAGGAGTATTTCCACTGTCGGGAATCTGCTTTTGCACACTCCCCAAAACTGCAGTTGCATTCTCATTTCTGTCTCACACCTCCTATATTGCGTCCTTCTCTCCATCTAGAGCGTACTTGAGCAAAGGATACCTATAACTTAAAACAGGCTGTAAATCGCCGTGGGCTACGGAGGGAAGAAGACCGAAAAGTCGGGGACCTTGGCTTTTCTGGATCGAGAAGCCCCGGGGCTGCTGACCCGGCCTCGTCCTTCCGCTCTTGCGAAGAAGTTGGTAGTTTCCCCGTGTCCATCCCGCAGCGCTCGCCCGGTAACACCACACCGGGGCTACCGCTGCCGGCGCGGGGCATCAACCGCTGCCTTCGACTCGCTCTGAGCGGACGGCAGCGCCGGTTACAGCACCCAGCAACGACCTCCCCGCACACCCTAACGGCAGCAACCGATACAGCCCACCACCAGCCCGGCAGGCGGAGGAGGTTCACTGCGCGCTTCTCCCTGGGGCTACGGGCGGGCGGAGGCGGGGCGGCGGTGCCGCCAATGGGTTGCAAGGGGGGCGGTTCGAGCCTTGCGGGGCCGAGCTAAGCGGAGCCGTGCCGGTTGCTGGAGTGCGCCGGGTGCTGCAGGTGGGAGCCCGGCTCCGCGGCGGCGCATAACTTCGGCGGGCTGGGGCTGCTGGCGAGGAGCGGGAAGGTGCGCCTCCTGCAGCAGCGGAAAACATCTCTGGGGTAGGCTCAGGTGAGGAGCCGCCGTACCCCCTTCCACCTCCCTAAATCTTCTTCCCCAAGCCGGTTCGCCTCCGCGGGCCGCTTTTTCCCACTGCCCGGCTGGGCTCGGCGCAGCGGGGGCCAAAGGGTCGCGATGCACAGCGGGACCGCCGGGCTGTCCTTGGCTTGAGGTCAATGGGGAGGGCCCAGGGACGTGCGCTGCCCCGGCCGCCCCCGCTGCGCACCGCTGCGCGGGGTCTGCGGCGCTAGATCGCCGCCTTCCTTTCCCCTTCACTCCGCTTTTTCCCCTTGCTTTTGGCTGTTTAGAGTGTCCCCGTCAGCTCGCCCGCCCCGTCTATTTCTAGCTCGCCGTGGGTCGTTAACGGTGTGCCCTCGGGCAGGGCTCGCCCCGTCTCCGGTGGCGGAGCGGGCAGCGCGGTGCGGTAGTGCCGCAGGCGGGTTACGGCTCTCTGCCGTCCCTTAGCCGCCCTTCCCACTTCTCCTTTCTCCTCCGCGGAGGAGCGCGGCATTTCCCGCGGAAAAGATTTGCTGGGGTTTGGGGGAGACGCAGGGGCGAGCGCAAAGTTGCGCGGAGCTTTACGCGGTGCGCGGCGGGGGCGGCTGCGGAAGCGGGGACTGAGGGGAGGGAGAGGGAACGGGCGGGGGGAGCCGCTCTGCGCTACGCCGGCTGGAGTGCGGCCGCGGGAGCGTTTGCGGGTAAGCCCGGCTGATGCTGGGGGTGGGGAATGAAGCCCATTCCTGGGGTGTGTTAGTGTCAGCTTGGGCCAGTCCTGAGGAAGCCGCAAGGTTTTGCGGGCGGGCGGCGGTGTCGGTGCGTCTTTAGCGCTAAAAATGTTTGATAGTGGATCCTGATGAGGCATGTGTTCCCCCCCCCATACACACACTCCTTTTCGAATGTTTTTTAAGAAAAGCAAAAAATCCCAATCAAACCAACACTAAGTAGTCAACCGGCGACATCTACATTTCCGTAGTAACACCAATTCATTAGAAAAGTGGTAGTGGCAGGTAAATTAGAAGTAGTAGCAATGGAGCGGCGGGAGCGGTTGCGGGAGGCGCGGGGGGGACCGGCAGCACCGCGCTCCCCGCCCGGGGCTGGGAAAGGAGTGGAGGGATGCGAAGGGGTCTTCTCAGGAGCTTATGGGAGTGCGGGGAACTGGGAGCGCAAGGGTGCAATGCAGAACTGGAAGCACCGAAACTCTGCATTTTTGGTGCACAGTTCAGCGCTGGGTGGCCATTTTTCCTAATTTTTTTCAGACGGGCTGTTGGAGTCCCCTAAAATGCTCGTTTGGGACTCGAAACGTTGTGCGCCTCTCCTTTCTTAGAGCTTGTCCATTGCATTTTTGTATCTCAAATCGGTGGTCCTTCCTGAAGCTTTAAACCTCGTTAAAATGTAGGTAACCATTTGTGAGAGGGTTCCCCCCACCCCCTCCCTCTCTCTGTGTCTCTCTGGAGTTCTTACGGTTGTTCCCCTACCCTTTCCAGGGAAGGATTTAGTCCCTGGTGGTGGCTGCAATGGTGACACACAATTCAGTGTGCTTGGCAGATGCTCACCTTTTTAATTTTTTTTTTTTTCTCCAGAGTTTGGGATAGGCTCAGGCAGTATGAAAAGCTAGCTGAGAGGATACTGTTGTGTGGTTTCTTCCATTTTCGGGCTATGTTAGAAGCAGTCTAAAAATACCAGATCATCATTCCTCACTCTGTAGCTACAAGACTTTCAAAGAAGCATTCTTAGATAGGCTTTGTGGGTGGTTTTGAATTTTTGTTTGTTTTTTTAATTTGTTTTCTTTTTAACCTTGGAAATTGTTAATTCTCATACCTAATGGGGAACTATTTTTGTATCTGTGCTCTTGTAACTTAGAAGTATCACTATTAATTCTGAATTGAACCCTTTTTAACATAAAATTCTCACTATCACAAAGTCTTGGATATTTTAACAAGAATTCATGAAGAAATATTCCCCAATGTTCCTAGAACGCCCACAGCCTTTGGCAAGTGCCATAAGCTTGCACAGTTAACATAGGTATCAATGGCCTTTTCTTTGGCTTTTTTTCTTTTTTTAATAGGGAGAGAATGGGAAAGTAAATTCTCAGTACTGTCTCTGTCCTTCCTGCAGTAGCATATGTCTTGGCATATGAAGTTCCTTTCAGAGCTAAATGTTATAGAAGTTCCTTGCTAAAATATTGGTTGCACGTTACTGCCCAGAACTAGCTTAGGAAGGCACTTTACTATCTTGCACAACCTTATCTGCCATTCCACAACTTCATAACAAACCCACTGGAACATGAAATGACCTTGGAAAGGCATCTTTCAATCTGATGTGAGGCGTTCTCTTATGGGGAGCAGCACTGCTCTGTGCAGAGCTGATGTTTTCAAATTGATGTTTCTAAACTTATTTTTATTTTTTCTGTTTTGTAAGGAGGGGAGGGAGATGGGTGGAATATTGAAAGCAAAAAGAAAATGTTTTTTTAAAAACAAACCCACTCAGCTGAAGTTCGAGCACCACTCGGCTGAAGAAGAGGTATATTAAGAATGTACATATTATAGTGACTCTTAAGTCATGGGTGAAAACAAGTCTTCAATTTTAATCAAAGGAAAACCAAATTTCCTCTGCCAGTTCTGATTTGCTCATTCATGAGATCTTCAAAAGCCCAAATTATTAGTGGGACTAATTGGAAGCTAGTTGGGTGTGTTAAACAGAGAAAAGAAGTGATGAAGTCTGAAGGAAGCCTTACATTTATTTCTATTGTTTTTGACATAAAAATGTGATGCTTCTGCTTCAGAAATATTCTGGAGCCCTTCCAGGCCATAAAAACTGCTCCTCTAGAAAAGTGGCAAGAGCACTTGAGTATTAGCAGCATTGAAGAAAAGGCTTGCAGCTGTCAAGGGAATGAAGGTGGTGTCCATCCAGTAAACTTAATGGATGCAGTAAACCTAATGCCCCTGGTGCTGTACTTGTATCTTCAGGCTTTATGAGAGATGGTGGACACTTCCCTGCCCATGGTGGTTTTACTTCTCAGGAGGATGGTACCTCTTGTAGAACAGCACCTTCTCACAATCTCCCACGTTGTCCTGGCCTCTGGAGCTTGTGGTATGAGTGCCACCTGCTGGGTGATGAGCACGCTTTATATAAGTAATATGTAATTTATGTGTAATATATATATGTGTACACACATATACTATGTTTATATATATGCTTTTATGTGAGTGCATGGCTTTTTCGTGGAGATGTTATTGGATGAACCTACAAAACCTTGCTAAGTCCTGAAATTCCCTACCTTCTGAGGACGTACCATAGCTTGTGTTTTGTGAAACTTGGATAGCACTTGGGTTTTATATTGCAAGAATGGAGGGGAGATTTTGATGCTGCTAATATTTAATGCTGCCTTTGCTTTACTTAAAGAACCTGGGAGCTTTCAGTGCTGTAGCTCATTGCTCATGATGTGATGAGCTTTCATGGTTGTCTTGATGGACAGTTTTCAAGTTGTGAAGACAGAGCTTTTAGATCCAAAACAGAGACCAGGCAAACCAAGCTCAACTTTGTTATGCATCACTTACATGTCCATAGCACTTCTGGTTTCCTCATTTTGTATGTCAATTATATTTTTCCCATGAAGTTTTATGAGCATCTCCTTTTGGTACGAAATATCACTTCTCATTTAGACTAGCTGAAGATGTTTAGAATTTGCAGAACATTGCTGTGTGATCTTTCTGATTTAAATAACATTTTTTTCATATGTATGATTTTTAAAATTTTTCTATGAAAAGGTTATTAAAGTTTTGATTCTATCCTAGAAGGCCTACTGTCAGGTGACATCATACCTCTGAATCTGACATCATTCCCAGCAACAGCTTTCAAATTTCCATTCGTTTCCATCTCTCCTAGCCCAATGGTGCTGTTTAAATAGCATCTTTGATGCAGCTGAATCCTTAGTGAAATCAGTTGCAGCATCAATGTTTGTATTTTTTTTTCTCTGAGTTGTATTGACAGTACTAGGGAAAGATGCATAGCCTTGTATTTTTTTGTTTGTTTTGTTGGACAGATGACCTCATTAAGGCTTTATTGTTTGTTTGTTTTGTGGTCCACTGGTGCCAGATGAATCTTCTAGTCTGCTGGTGGATTAGGAGCAGATCCAAGTTGAACCATAAAGGTTTTGAGGAAACTTTCAGAAGCTTTCAGCTGAAAAACCTATATTGATATACTTGGACGATAAATAGATAAAATGCTTCATGTGGTTTTCATAGTGTGTTCCTCCACTTGAGAGCTGTCCACTGGAGAGTGTGGAGCAGTTGGGAATGAGTTGATGGAGCAAAAAGCACACACTGTCATTTCAGAGTTCATCTCTTTGAATTCTACCAAAAAAACCCCACAACACAAAACACTGGGCACGTCAAGAGGCTTCAGAGGAGGAGGACCCACAGTAATAATTTATAACTAAAGTTCACTGTCCCCTGAAAGATTCCCAGTTAATTTGATGCTTGAAAAATTGTGATTTCAGTGTCTGGTGAAGAAGCAATTGACCCTAAAATTGCTGCCTGAAGATGAACAAACATTTTCAGTTTCATAACCAGTGTCATGCAAAAATAGCATGTAAAGAGGAGCAGAGGGAATGCAAAATGTCTCTGTGGTCTTGCTTTAATGTATCTCTCCACACCCTGACAGGAGCAGCTGACAAGTAGCATGGGCAGTAGATGCTGTTAAGTCCACAAAGCAATTTACGTATCATCCATCCATCCATCCCATTATCATGGCTTTTCTTTTTCTTCTCCCACCCAACAACAAACCTGACCTCCTAATGGAAAGCTGCTCCTTAAAACACGTTAAAATTCAACAAGCAGCTTTTGTTCTCACTTGGAACTATGTATGCAGTATTGTCAATGGAGATGCTGCACTACTATTCCTCTCTCCCACCCCCTCTCCATCCTAAATAAACTAGTTCAGTAGCTCTGCTGCTCAAATTCTTCAAGTTTTGAGTCATCCGTGCTCTTCTGTTTGTTCCTTCCTCCTCTTTTTGCTCACCACATTTCTTAGCAGTCCCACCTACTGAACTTCTGCTTTCCCGTGACCTCTTGGCCATTCATCTCCTGATAAATTCATTGATATTCACCTTGCTCCATGTCATTGTCAAAATGTCACTTGTCTTAATTTGAAGTCATGTTTAGTTAGGTCTCTCAGTGGCCATCCAGTCTTTGGGAGTATCTTGGAGTCATGGCTGCTGCAGTAAAAATGCTCTCCCAGTAATCTCAACTCCCTTTGAGGAGGAAAAAGGCAGGTAATTTCTTGAGGACAATCTATAGCTGCAGTCACAGTGGTGGTACATGGTCACATCTCTGGGGAAGGACTGCAGTTCACCCAACCGTTGCTTTCATTTCTGATTTCTCTTGTCAGTCCTGTGATCTCTTTTCTCTTTCCTCTCTAACATTCTTCACGTGAAGGCATTGGAAGGGTTCCTTCTGTAAAGGTGATCCTACAAAAACAGCAGTAAAAAATGTTGCTCACTGGCAAAGTGGCAAATACTTGAGCAATCATCTTTCTCCTGCAGTCTTTCGTGCTGTCTTATTAATGAGCCATGGAGGCAGAAGAGGAAGTAACTCATCAGCCATTATCCATAGGGGGCTGCAAATTACTTAACTGTGCCAGTTGCGCTTTCATTTTTGACACCAATGGGTAAATTTGCCTTCATATGGCATGGTTTCTACAGGGATCAAAAAAACCACCCAACATACCAGCGTCTCAGCAGGTGGCTCACTGTACTCCTGTGCCACTTTGGGATTTCTGGAAGCCGTATTGCTGCCATTGCCCCAGGCCTCTGGCAGAAGATTGTTGTAAGGATATCTGCACTCCTGAGCACCTCTGGTTTGAAGAGTCTGAATGGTTGAAATGGGAAGATGTCCCCTCAACTACAAGAGACTTTGTAATGACCTTTGTCTTCTCATCTTGTCAGCACTGGTGCTGTTTGAACAATAGTCAGTGAAGCTGATGATGATACAGCTGCTGGGAGAAGATTACACTGATTCTTTCACTAGCACCACCACTGCCTCCTCTTCTGCTCTTCAGTGTCCCTCCTCATCTGATGTATCTGTATTCAGGACCTTGTGCTATCCTCAACTTGAAAGCATATGTGGTTTCTCTAATCAAAAGCAGAGCGCACCTTTCACTGCCTTTACATGCAATTTGTTTAGGGTGACCCATAACAATTGTGATATGGTACAGATGTCTTTGAAGTATTCCCTCTCCAAAAGAATAACAATGAACTTCTCCAACCAAGCAAAAGACCAAAAGCTAAATTAGCTGAATATTTCAGAGCAACTGCAAAAAGAAATGTATTGAGCCTAAGAAAGATGTAAAATTCATTCTTTGGCTTTTCATTAGTAGAAGTGACACTTGCTGGGTTTGGCCACCTGGACACTCTTGGATGCCCAAATCCCCCCAAAATTTATTATTTCAGCTGGGGTAAAATAAAACTAAAGTATTTATGCATGATTATGCATTTATAAACTGTGGAGTAGGCTGCAGGCCCCTTGGTTGCAAAGAATAAATTATCAATCCCATATCCTTGACTGAGGCTTCTGAAAATCTGCATTCACTGTGGCCTGCATCAACTTTGTCTTACTTCCTTGCTGCCAAATGTTATGTGTCTTCATCAAGTATTTAGAAATGTCATCAGTGTGAGAGAGTAATATACATTTTCTCTCTGTGTCATTGCCCACCTGTTACTGCCTGATGGAGAAGTTACTGTGAAAGGTTTTATTTCTAAAATGTTTTTACATCTCACCAAATCTACCTCATGGGTCTGCCCTTGACACACCATTATAAGGCTGTAATTGTTATTTCATCAATATGACACTGCTATTGTGTTTATTTTCTTCTTTTTTTTTTAGCATAAGTGAGGGATGTGGGTGTATGTTCAGTCTGTTTAATGAGTTATCTGAAGCAATTCTGAAATGCAGACAGAAAACTCTTGAGGTGTTCCTCGAATCTCACATGTTCTTTTTTTGTCCTCTTTATTTTCCTGCTGATTGCTGTGACCATGCTGCCACCATGGACTTCACAAACTGAACAAATGGCTGCCTCCTGGAATGCGGCTGATCTTGGTGAGTCTGCAAAACAAGTTTCACTTATGCTTGCTTGGGAGAATGAGGAGGAAGTGGCCTTTATTGGAAGTTTTGCTTTTGGGATGTTGATTGTGGAGAAGCAACGGGCAAAGGTTACCTAATTACAAGTTTTTACTTGATGGAGTGGTTTGATTTTATTTTGTTTTGTATCCTGTTTTGGTTTTGGCAAAGGTGAAGGAATTAACATGCAGTGGTTTAATTTGAAATAGCATCATTTATGAGATTGAGTGTTATCGCTTTTGTAATAATTTTTAAATTACTTTTCTGTAAGGCATACTGTGAAGCAACAGCTTAGAACATTTTAATTTTTTTTTTCTGGCTTATTCAATTGTTTCTGTTCAGACAGAAAAATGATTAATTCATTGGATGGCTTTTCAGAAAAGTGCCGTGCTGCTCTTACTTACTGTTCCTAACACCAGTGTTGCCGATGATGTGAACTTTAAGAGATGATGTGTCTGCATTAAATATTGTAACAGTGTTTTCTGTGCAAAGAATTTCCATTGCAAGTAGAAACCAGTGAAATCTAGTAGAGGATTTTGGTTTGTTTTGGTTTTTTTTTTAATTTAGAAAGAGGCAAAGATTGGTCCAGGTTATACTCATTGCTTGTGTATAGATGGCTAACCTGTGGAATACTGGACTGGGTGTACCTCCTGTTGATACCTAAGGATGAGGCTCTGGCACTTTGGACTTTCAATTGAAGGTGACAGGACAGCTGCAGACATACCAGCCTGGAGATCTATTCCAGAAACATGGCTGGAGGTGGCAGCGTTCACCCAGTAGGAGTTCTGTCGGAGTAAAGCTGCCTCTGAGCTCTGGCTGGAGGTGGTTGGCAGCTTAGGAGCCTTGGGATTTATCTCTGAGCTCTTTAGACCTAGCAGGAGTGAGTCGTTACTACTAATAGGCTCAATTAAGGAAAACAACTTGTTTCACCTCTCATCTGTGTGGTGACAGCCTCACCTATGCACAAGCTTTACATTTTAAGAGAGAAGGCAAATTTAATTTGTGTGTGGTGCTGGCTGCCCATCCCATCCCAGAGAGATGTGGGTGTCTGCAGTGTGGGGATGTCACTGTCCTCAGAAAGGCGTGGGAGTGACCGTGGGTCTGGGTTCTGGCTGTTTCCTGACAGATTGCAGCCAGGTTTAGTTGGTACTTGCTTGTTCAGGGGGGGCTGGCAGCCCACCTTTCCCTCTCCTCTTGGCTGTAACACCCATGTCTTGAACTGATACAGAGAGAGCCTGAGAGCATAAAAGGGGTCTTAAACTTAAGTTTCCTATTCAAGTGTGGCTTTGGAGAAATCTGACCTAAAACCTGATATTTTGCTTTTGAGCATTTCTGAAGTATTGCTGCTTAATCCTTTTTATTGATCCATACCTTATGCCGGAAAGCCCTTGTCTCAAGGCAATATTCAGAGTCCTGGAGGATAATGACACTAATCACATTTCATATGACCTTTCAGGCAGGATGAACATATGCTGTGCTGATGCATTTTTCTCCTCTCTTAGTTCTGGTTATATGTCTCTTTATTCCTCAGCAGCAGCGTGGCTTAGGAGTGCAGTTAAGAAGCCTGGTACCAAGTAATTTCGTAACTGAGTAGCAGAAAGGTCTGTAAGTGGACTGGCTGCTGGGGATTGACGTGCTTTGATGTGCTAAGAAGCCTTGATCAGCCTTAAAGAGTAAATAGCTCCTGTGCCCGAGAACAGAAGTAATGCATATTTATTCACTCTGATGGACGTACTACCTAAAACTCTATGAGCCTGAAAACTAGCTAAGTGCATTCTTTGTGGCTTTGCTTCAGCATGTGTCTTGTTTGCCTTGGGTTTTTTTAGATTATTTTGTAATGTATGTGTATAATTTACTCTCATGTTGCACCCATATAAAGAGATGCCACTTTGATATCTGGAAATGCAGTACTCTGAAGGGCAGCTGTCACCACAGCGCATCAGGGCAAGTTTGATGTGATCACAAGGACAAGCTTTTTCACCCAGGTTTTATTCTTGGATTTAGTTTTCACTTTAGCTCTGATTTGGTTAAATTTGAATTTTTGGCAAATGCAGTTAGCAAAGTTTTTTAAAATTTGAAATTCCAATCTCATACTTCACATAAACAGATAAATATCAGTGCTAAAAGTACAAAAATCAATTTCATTTTGCTGAAAGAACAGAACTGATGTCACTCTATGCTCTTCCCAAGTGAAAGGACAGAAGACAGTGGGCACTAGTTGGGTTACAGGTATAAGCATTTCCAACGCAGGGGTGGCCAGCCAGGCAAGGGCACAGGCTGCCAAGGGAGGCTGTGGAGTCTCCATCTTTGAAGCTTTTCAAGATCCAGCTGGACAAAGACCTCAGCTATCTCAAAGACCTAGTTTGATCTCACAGCTGGCCCTGCTTGGAGCAGGAACCTGACCACAGACGACCTGAGGAGGTCCCTCCTAGCCTGAATTATCCTGTGATCCATTAAAACCCACTTGAATTTAGAGAGGCCTTTATGCTTGGAAGACAAGTAGAGCAGTAGGGTCATGGAGGGCATTGCGATAACAACAGGTTGTTGTAACAGGAGAGAGAATGCAACATCTGGCTGTGCTCATTGTGAAGTGCTGTTGTCTGGGGCCCTTTCTGATCATTTGATGCTTTTGGTTGTTAATTGTGCAGAGCAATTAAAACCTGCCACTTACCGCTTCTAAAGGAACTGTCTGTTGTATTGCTATTAGTTGGACTTGATCTTAAAAGTCTTTTCCAACCTCTATTTGTTTTACATCAACAGTAGCTGTAGCACTGATTTCCAGAGTTCTGGAAATAATCAGCTGAGTTTTATTTATATAGTTTAAGAAATCTCATTTACCTCATGGGAGCAGATACCAGGAGAATTGGATTCTACGTGTAGAAGGCTTCCAGCCTTTGGGGGATTTTTTGCCTTTTTTTTTTTTTTTTTAAATAAGAGTGGGTGATGACGGTTTCCAGTCCTTCAGGATATGGGAGTACGAATAGGAGGCAGATTGGACTGCAAGAGGATCAGCTCTCTGACAGTGAGTCTGGTGATGTGAAGATGTTGATTAAAAGTGGTGATGTGAAGACAAATAGAGATCCTGGAGAGCAAGGGGAAGCAAGAAGTTCTCCAGACATTGAGGCAACCTTGTGTATTAAGGTAACCTTACAGGATAAAATAGGTGAGCCTGTGGAGTGTGGATGTGTTGGAGATAGCTGTAGCAGCTTTGGATGAAAAAAGGACTACTGAAGGTTTAGGCAATGCTCATAGTTATCCTTTGTGTTTTCAGTAAGGTGGATGTAGTCCGACAAGCACTTGGGAACAAACACAAAATGTTCAAAATTCCCTGTTAATACTGTTTGGCTTATGAATGTCCCAGTGAATGAATTTAAGCTTTTAATCAGATTTCAGTTGTTCTGCTGTAGTTCTGAGTTTGTTGGCTTGAATCTTGTCCTTCTTAGAAGGGAGTTAGTTTGATTGACAAGTTGACTTTGTTCTTTGTACTTGGAGGCAATACAAGTGAACACAGAAAGCAACTGTTAATAACTCCAAGTTATATTTTGAAGGCTGTCACTTATATTTGCACTTCTTTTTCACCACTGTCCCATCCCCTTCCACCCACACAGCAACAGAACTGTCATTCTTGCCTGTTGTGCCCCAGCTGTGGTGGCACGTGGTTGGTGGGTGAGGTCCCAGTGTTTTGTCTCTTTCATATTCAGAGGCCAAAAGCTATCAGGATTATTGATGTGAGAAACTAAAAGCTTTGGATTTTCATTGTAACTGTACCTTGCCTGTCACTGTGCTGCACCATGTGCATGCACCATGACTATCTCCAGAATTACATTCATTTAACTATCATGCCTTTATGTCCACTCTTCCTCCAGTCTCAACCACCACCCTTAGTAACTTGTCCTTTTGTTCTGATTTCTTTTATATATGTGGCAAGCCTTTGTACTTTTTGTATTTCTTCTTTTCTGTTTGTTTTTTTGTTGTTTTTCTTTTCCCCTGTAGCTGTTCATTTTCAGTTGTTGCAGGGATAATAGTGCTGATGAACAAGTGTTTAGTCTGACACATAAAAAGCATAGCTGTAAAGAAAATGAAGCAGAGAAAATTACAGTGGCAAAGGTTTCTAAATTATAGCTGTACAGGAAGATTGTGATAAGGAAGTAGTTAAACATTACTATTTAGTCAAACCTGCAACTGTGGCTGATACTTCGATTGTCTCCTCCTTTTGCTGACACTTAATTTGTGCAGTCAGTGAGATAGTCTTCCTGCTAATAAAGTCCCTGTTTTATTGAACCAGAAGTCTGTGGAAGTAAATGGGCGTATTCTCCCAGATGGTTTTGGGTCAAGTGCCAAATAGATGCAAACTATTTTCAGATTTGCTTTTAAAAATGTTAGATTCTTGCTGTGCTCATTATTTAAATAAAAAAACTAACCAAAATCAAGACACTAATTATTTTGCCCACCTGAGAGCAGGTATATTGGAAAACATACGTAAAGTATTAGGACCAGATCAGAGTATTCATAAACAGAAGCATTAATATTTGAGCTGGCCATATGCATGCCACAGCTGGAAAGCCCATTGCTTTTATTGCAGCAGCATGTTTGCTCAAGAACCTGACAAACAGCCAGGAGAGATATGAGCATTGTCCTGCACATGCTTCTTGGTGGAGTTGAGTGGTTGCTTCACAGCACAGTGCTAAGTACCAGCCACCATCTCCTGGCAGCAGATCTTGCCTTTGAAGAGCTTTGCTTGGTTTCAAAGCATCTTGACAAGAGTCTGTGAGACCCTGGCTGACTGGCTTTCATCTCCAAGAATGCAAGACCAAGAAAATGTGCTGTGTGGACCTTTCATAAAAATATGGAGTAAGTAGGGCTCTTTAGGGAAGACTTGCACCTTTCTTCATAGAGACTGTATTTTTCCTTCTGGAAGTTACAGTTAGCTTCATAGAATGGTTTGGGTTGGAAAGGACCTTAAGATCATCTTAAGACCCCTCTGCCATGGGCAGGGACATCTCCCATTAGACTAGGATCCAGGTTGGTGAACTTGTGTTCGTAACAATTTCCTCCCCTCCTGGTTGATTCAGAAAATGTCCTAAGGCAAGTGGGATGACTGGAATTACTGGCTTTTTGTTGTTTGAGCTGTTTGTGAGCAAAAGGCTAGGCTTCTGTGGTAAAGCTAACTACCTTCCTGCTTATCTTAACCTTGATGAAGCTATTACCTTAGGCTTGTTAGGAAAAGAGTTAGGCAAAGGCAGTGGCCTGGACTGGGCAAAGGTTAAAGCAATCAGCAATAGCTCAGCTGTCAGCAGAATTGCGTTGCTGGGAGTCGCAGCTGAGGCTTTGCACAACTTTATTGTCCATGTGGCTTTTAGCTGTTCCTGCAAGCATGTCCTTCAGTGAGCAAAGGAGAGGCCAAAGGTCTGCCATTTCGGCCTGCACTTTGCGTTAGGAGACCAGTCCAGACTGTGGCCAAAATACCACAGAAGTGGCTCTTGTTTGTGGTAGAGCCTGAGATGAATGGATTTATCCAGTAATTGTGAGGCTGCTCTGGTTGAATCTCGGCAACCTGTCTCTCTCTTTATTTTTTTTTTCTTTCGTCCTGTTTTTAATGCCAGTGCTCACTTGTATTTTTCCTTCTGAAAGTTGCACTTAGGATCATAGTATCATAGAATCATAAAATGGTTTGGGTTGGAAGGGACCTTAATCTAGTTCCAGAGCCGCTCTGGCTTCTAATGCCAGAGCTCACTTGTTTCTAGCTCATTATGTGGTGTGTTTCATTTGAGAGAGGTGGTATTCTGTAGAATCGTAGAATGGTTTGGGTTCCTTGCATTGGAAGGGATGTTGAAGGTCCGCTGCCGTGGTTCCAACCCCCGGCTATAGGCAGGGACTACCTTCTCCTAGATCAGGTTGCTTAAAACTTCATCTGACCTGGCTTTGAACACTTGCAGGGATGAAATGAAACAGATGAGCTTTTGTTGGGACTAGTTCAGACCAACTGAAAAAGAATTCTTCCCATGAAATATATGTGCAACATTCTCATAGAGTTGGAATCAGTAGAGTTTACTGTCAATATAAAGAAATGTCAGACTCGGTTGTAGTTCTCTCAACCCAGCATCACCATTGTCATATTAAAAACTGTATGCACCTAGTTTAACCAAGCATTGCAGAGCTTTTAACCCAAACTAATGTATCTGTAGAGGAATATAAATTCTTCCACAGTTGCCCAGCATTAAAGCCTAATTTTTTATGCAGAGATAGAATTACTGGCCAGTATATGTTTTTGCAGTAATGACAGTTACTGCAGCTGTCTGAGTTCTGTCATGTTTATGCGTGACCAGATATTGCAATAGGCTGGTAATGATTTGCTGTGAGGAGAGCTTTCATTTCTCTGTCTTGGGAAGTGGGCTCCATCTAGTGTTTAAATTGAAGGTAAGACTCCAGTTCCTTTTATTGAATGCCCTTGCAGGATGGATAAAGGACACAGAGGAGGAATTGCGATAGGCATCACTTATGTTGATGAATATCTAGAATGGGATGTTTCTCGATACAGACAAGTATGTGAATGGCAACTTGAAACACAACACCTATCCTTACATGTGCACTTGAAGCTAAAATAGTCCTTTTGTGAAATGGCACACAGCTAAAAAGAAATTAAGCATCACGGCAGTAGTGTGATCCTGGGATATTTTGTGGTTGGTTGCTGTATATGCTTTCACACTATTTGCTGTACCACGTTAGAAATCAGCATGCTAGTCTATAAAATCAGAATTAGAAAACTAATTGAGGAGCTCTTTTAACAAGTAATGGGTTTTGAGATATGTGCTGGATATTAATATTCACTCAACAGATACATATTAGTTTCCTAATATGTAAAGAAATGTGTGGTCCTGCCCTCTATTTTTACTGTTTTCTTAATATTTCAGGTTTTATAAAATTCAATCCTCTGTAAGGGTTACTTTATTTTTTTTATTATTGTTAAAAGGAATATCACATTTTGATCTAATTTAAACTAAGAAAAGTATTTGATGGTTATTGTTTCATGTTTTCAGTGCCCTGATAATAAAATAGTGTGACAAAACAGACACACAAAAAATTTTCATATATTCAGGGGCGTGTAAATTCATCCAAGTGACTTCTAGGTTTTTTATTGAAACTGGATCAGAGAAAGTTGAAATATTTAAGACTGAGCACAGACTTATTTTCTCCGCTGAGCTTTTACACTCCAGAGTGGAGAAGTGGGAGCTCAGTTATGTTTATCCAGGAGGTCATGTCAGCAAATCTGCAGTTAGGAAAACTTGGGTGATCTGAGGACTACAGTTATTAGTACAAGGAGATTTTTCCAAGCTGCATTTTTCCTCTGGTTAAAGGCAGATTTGAGGCCCCTTTAGCAAGCTTTTAGCCTGAGCTCTCCGGCATCTTGTGGCCATCCTTTGATGCTGATGAGGAAAGAGGCGGCAGGGTGCTGTGCCTGGGCTAAGCATGGCTGCATGCCTGAGCCACCGTACCCTGCCTCCCTGCCTGTGTGGGGGTAACACAGACCTTTACTCCAACTCAAAGTCATGGTGGAGTTCTATTTCTGGCCCCCACCAGTCACTTTCCTTGGAGGCTGAGGTTTTGAGAGCTGCAGAGCTTCCTGCCCCTCACAAAGGTGAAGGAGATCCCCAGCTCATCTCCCAAGACTGCTCTTGGCTTGTTTTCCATTTGTCATGAGAGCATTGTGGAGCAAGGGCTGGGATTGAGTCCCATGTCATTGGCAAAGAGCCCATTATTGTTTCATCAGTAAAATATTTGTGGTCTGGACTTTCCTGTTCACGCTTGTGAGCTGAGCGTGGACAGTTAATAGGAACCATCTAGTGTCTGGAAGGAGCATCAAGAGAATTCCCTTGGGTGCATAGAAATGTGGAGCCCTTGTGACGAGTGCTGGGACACCCATGAGTCTGTAACATGGTTGGGGAAAGTGCTGGGATCAGGGGCTGAAGAGGACATCTGAGGAAATGGAATGTGAATGGTGAAACCCTCCCAACGTTGGGCTGTGTTGTTTCTCCATGTGTATGAAGGAGACCAGCAGTTGTAGGGGGGATGTCTATGTGTACATACATGTGCTTTCTTGACAACACTAGTAAATTTTATGATTTTTCTTTTGAGACACCCTCTGAATAGCTGTCACCCTCTCATCTTCCAGATAGGTGTAAACTTGGTCTCTCAACCCCACAGATACAGCAAAGTTGGAGTGGATCTGCTGGACCTTGTGGACCTGCTGGACAGTAAATAATGTCTTCTGTAAGCAAAAGCCTACTATTGTTTTCTGGTTTTGTTTGGTTTTTTTTTTTTAAACATTACTAAACTGTTTTTTTTTAACGAAAACATTATTAAATCTTATTTATTTTTCCTTGTTATTTTCTTCCTACATTTCTCCTAAAGTGGACCATGAAAGCACGTGTAAATTTGAAGTGCCCGGATCTTACAATGATGTAGTACATCACTAGATATCTTGACATTTTTTTTTTTTTAATTTTGTTCCTGACTTAGAAGCAGTGGTTATACTGCAATTTCTGGGGGG
>VZTY01013975.1:122111-150901 GCA_013400935.1 Turnix velox | reverse complement strand
GGGGGGGGAAAGTGGGGGAGTGGGGAAGGAGTGCCTCTGTTGCCCTTACCTTCAGGAAAAAGCCTTTTCTGTCTTTAAACAAAATTAAATTTGGTACAAATCTAAACTACCACTACACCTTTAAAACTTATTTTTGAAACTATAGATTGAAAAGTCAAAGCAGATTTTTTTCCTTTTGGAGTGCCTAATAATAGAATGTCATCAATTCAAGCACTACACCACACAGAAGCCTGTGTGCATGGTAACCAACGCTGTACTTTTAGCTGAAGCTAAAATTGACCACAAAGGCCTAACAGAGGGTTTCCGTTATCAACCAACATATAATGGGATGGAACACCTTGCTCTCATGTTCTTGCTTTGAATCTGCCAGATGGTGGCTTTGAACTTGTACTTCCCATGTCCTATGCTGCTGGTGATGCACTGTTGATGTCTTATAGCCAAGGGAGATGACTTGATTTTGCACTGCCAGTGGAGGGAAAGAAACATCCCCAAAGACTCATCTTCATCACCCAACATGGCCCATTGGTGGAGCTGCCAGTGCCTCCATGATCAGGTCTGAGATTGCTGTGAGGGTGTAACACTTAGGGAAGAGTGGCTGAAAAGCTACCCAACAGAAAATTACCTGGAGGTGTTGGTCAACATCTGACACTGTGACAAAATGGCCTGTAGCATTCTTTCTTGTATCTACAATAAAGTGACCAGCAGAGCCACTGAAGTAATTGTCCTGCTGTACTTGGCACTGATGAGTACCTTGAATAGAGTTCAGTTTTGGGCCCCTCACTGCAAGAAAGGCATTGAGGTGCTGGAGTGTGTCCAAAGAAGAGCAGCCAATTTGATGAGAAGTCTGGAAAATAAGTCTCACGAGAAGTGTCTGAGGGAGCTGGGATTGTTTAGCCTGGAGAAAAGGAAGCTGCGGGGGAGAATTTACCAATCCTTGCAACTATTAGAAAGGAGACTATAGCAAGGTGGGGGTCAATCTCTTGTAAATAACAGGTGGTAGAACAAGAGAAAATGCCCTTAAGTTGCAAGAGGGGAGGTTTAGAATGGATATTGGGAAGAATTTCTTGACTGAAAAGATTATCAAACATTGGAACAGGCTGCCCAGGGAAGTAGTTGAGGCATCATCCCTGAAGGCCATTAAAAGATGAGTGGGTGCGGTGCTTAGGAACGTAGTTTAGTGGTAGACTTGACATTATTAGGTTAGTGATTGGGCTAGATGATTTTGAAGTTCTCTTCTGACCAAAACAGCCAGCAATTCCCTCTGCTGAGTGCAGCAAATGCTAAATAGTACCCCAGCACTGCAAAATGGCTAAGCTGAGGATACTCCAAAGGAGAGATGCTTTGCTGTAGCTTTATGAGACCTGTTGCTGGGTTTGTGGCAGCAATTTAATAGACAAGCAAAGTTTTGAGAGTGTGAGACTGGAAAGGTGGTTCTAGCATATAAAAATTGGGTCTGGAGCATTTTAATCACTTCTGCCACCCTATTAGGTGAGGAAAGTGCTAAAATAGAGATGGAGAGTGGAAAAGAGCAGAAATGATTCATGGTTCCAAGTAGTGCAGATCACAAAGAAGATGTAATTAGTCTTGGCCTATTTAACCTGAAAGAGAAAAGAAAGCTATAAATAAAAGGAAAGGGGAAAAAAAAAAGAAAGAGAGAGGTAGACTGTTAGGATCACTTGACTGTTTTGGACTTAGTATCTCAAAGTAAAGGTATAAAATAAATGATTTTCCATCTACGGGTTTTCGTTTATGGTGTAGGCAGCAGTTGTATAATGCAATGTGGAAATAAGATAATTGAAGGACTGTCTTTTGAGAGAAAGAGTATACTTATATCTCAACTAACTAGATTGTGTTAAGATGACAGAATCCTTCATTTAGGTCCATATTTCTTGCCTGAGGAGGGCAGACAAGACACAGTATGGTGTGCTTCTCACTGTTAATGTTCCTCTGCATGGTGGACCTGCATCACAGTGGATATTCACCTCACTCAAGCTTTGTACTCTTCTCCCCATACAAACACGAGCCAGCTGGTTTGGGAGCTAGACCTAACTAAGTTTTGCACTGGCTTTGGTTACCTGGCTTGAACTCCTTTCCTCCACTGCCAGAGACTGATGTCTTTGAGCGTAGCCTGTTGGGTCTGTGCCACAGCAGCATGTGACATTGAAAATTTATGAACTGGAAACTTGCTGCTGAAAGGACATCCATTTCAGCTAGAGAAAGGGAAATCAGGGAGGCAACTTTTCTGTCCCGAGATGGGGAGGGCTGCTTTCGTGACCTAAATTGTTGCTCATTAAAATATCTTTTTACCCAGGGAAAAGATGGGTCTTCTGACATCCGTCTTTCTTAATGCGCCCATTAGAAATAATAACAATCGTCATTGTATTTTAGCTCTTTTCACAAGTTGGATATTGTGAAGTGATTTGCTTTTGATTTCTTCTGTGCTTATGGAGACATTAATGGTTTCTGAAGGAAAGCTTGCTCTAATTTGTGGGCATTAAATTGGTAAGATTTTGCCTGCTGGTGCTGACATAATTTCTTCTTTATCTGACCTCATTCACCTGGCATTAAGATCATATTACTGGATCTCAATTTAAAAATTGCAACAGCTAATAGGAAAAAAACCTTTGCTTTAAGTGTTTTGTTGGCTTGATCTAATCTGTATCCTTAATGTCCACTGTGGGACTAGTTCCAGCTCTTCAGTGCCAAGGAGTGCTTTTTAGCTTCATTTATTTATTATGGAGAAAACAATTTAAAACCTTTATTATTGAAGCCACTTTTTTTAAAGGAGAAAGTAATGAAATTGCCCAGTCTGAAGACACAAGTTCTAGAATTTAATATCTAATCTTAAATAGCATTATTAAAGCTAAATACCCGCCATTAAACTCATTTGAGGTTCATTTTTGTTAACAAAACCTAAGGAGAATGCTTTCTGACATAGCAATGTGTAACGCAATAGCCAAAAAATACTCTGCCTACAGTGGACTTTGCAGGTTCACATGCAGTCATGGCTTTATTAGTTTGCTTTGCCAGACTGCCACTGCCCCTGCTATAAGTGTCCCTCATGCTTAAAGCTCCAGCATGTTTACAGCTACTCTCCTTACAAAAGAAGGCATGAGTTCAGTCAGAGTTATTTGTGATCTAATGGTTGTGTAAATAGCAATATAAAACTGGATCGGTCTGGAGCATTTGTAGTGTTTGAGGGTTTTTTCCTTCCTCTTAAATTTATGCTTTGCTCTCAAGTTATAAAGGGGCAGCACTTTTGAAAAACCAGGGCAGGTTCTGAATTTGTCACTAAAGTGTACTTGTTCTCACACATCAACAAAAAGTTTTGTGAATTTTTTTTTATAAATGCACAGTACAGTCTTGAATTCCTGCAGATCTGTTTTTCTTGATGATTCTGGTGAAGGGAAGAGTTGGCAGCTGGTCAATGACAGGGAAAATAAAGTGCTGAATTAATGTTGTAAGAAGGGAAGAAGAATTTCATTATTTCCAGAGATGATTTTCTTTTTGTTTGATTTGATTGCTTTTACACTTTGATTTGCATTAACATGCAAATATTTCTTCCTTGCTGTGCTCAACATTGAAAGAGATAAAATAAAGTAAATGTAGGCGACGAAGACAAATCTTTCTTCCAAAGGAAAATGTAAATGTTATCAGTACTAGGAAAAAAAATTTAAAAAAAGCTTTTTAGAAAAGTGCAATAATCAGAGTTTTGAATATTTAGAGATCAATTTTGTCATTACATCAAACTAGCTCAATCAGAGCAGAAAAAAACATAGTATTGATAAATGGTAATGCCTCTGAGTAAGATATTTGAAATGTTATTGTCACCAATGTGTATTTATAGAGCTGCCAAGATCAGTTCAATACTAACTTTGCACAAGGTTGATGGTATCTTACCTCCTGGTCTGGTTTATTTCAGCTGCTGTTTTTCAATGTGTTGTTGATTTTAGAACACGTAATACACCATCACTTCTGGGATAAATTCTGGAGTACACTGAGCTTTCATTTTCATCTAGGAAAAGTAAAATATCTCATGATGTTCTAAAAAAACCACAACTGCTTCTGTGGGAGAATTACTTCCTTTCTTCCTGCCTTGTATTAGTCCCTAGTACCTGCCATTTTATTATTGAGAGAAAATAACCTTTTTATTGTTTTTCAGCAGAAATGTTCCTTGTAAAATCTCTGACTACACTACATCTCTGATCAGCCTGATCAATAACTTTTTATATACACTGTAGTAGGAATTTGATGGCTTTATGTTTACAATTTAGTGTGGCTGATGTTATAGTGGTTCTATTCCATATGTTGCTGAAATGGCTGCAACTCTTCCAGTTCAAACAAAAAATAAATAAAAAAAAAAGGTAAGGGCCTGCTGGCAAGAAGGTGGATGAGAGAAGGGTGTATGCTTAAAGAGGAGTCACCGTCTGGAAGTAAAGCAGAAGATGCGGAGACCATCACATAGAATCATAGCATGTGTTGTATTGGAAGGGATCTTGAAAGGTTATCTAGTCTAACACCCCCTGTGGTAAGCAGGGACATCTTGCACAAGATCAGTTTGTACAGTCTTATCAAGCCTGACGTTGAATACCTCCAGAGATGGGGCCCTCACTATCTCTCTGGGCAACCTGCTCCAGAGCCATACTATCCTCATGGTGAAGGACTTCTTCCTAATGCAAAAAGTCCCTCTTCAGCTTTCCTGTAGGTATTAGTAGGCTGTTATAAGGTCTTCCTGGAGCTTTCTCTTCTCCTGGCTAAACAGCCTCCACTCTCTCATTATGTCCTCATAATAGAGGTGCTCTAGCCCCCAGGTTATCCCCATGGCCCTCCTCTGGTTCAACTCAATAGGCCTATGCCTAGCCTAGGGGCAGAGTAACTTCTCTCAACCTGCTGACCGTGGATCTTCTGATGCAGTCCAGGGTACAGTTGACCTTCTTGTCTGCAAGTCCACATTGATTGTTCACAGTCAGCATTTTGTCCCCGAAGTCCTGTTCTTTCACATTGTATCCCAGCCTGTATCCCACAACAGAAGGTTGAATTTGACAATGATCCTGTTCATGCTCCCTACCTGTGTAAGATGGGATGTGCGAGTCATCTCATTAATGTCAAGAGCTTTGAAGTTGAGCAGATTTATAATTGTTTGTTGGGTTATGTCCCATGCTCGTCTTGCAGAAGCATTGCTTCTAATAAATACCTACTGCTTGATAGAAAAAAAACAAAAAAAAGAAAAAAAATACTCTTTGAACCACCTATTGTATTTTCCAGAAAAAGGAAAATAAGCAGAAATTGGGAATTCCTTTATTGACCAATTCAGCCTTTGACCTGAGGGCCATCCCTAACTTCTCAGCGGGTTATTTCCCCATCAGACTGATGCCGTGGTTTTGTCTCCTCTCGCTTTTCAATGTGACTTGTGACACTTGGATGCCCTTTTCCTACCCTGCCATCTACTGAATGCCCCTGGTGGATCTCCTCCTCTTCCTTCTTTCAGTGATTAACTGCTCTTGACCTCCACCTTGCCACTGCATCCAGCACTGTCTCCCCTGCCATGCTGCAGGGAGCCCAGCTGCCTCAGTGCTCACAGTGCTCTTGCAGGCCTGTCACAATGTCCTCGTTCAGATCCTGTCATGCTCTTGGCTTTGCCCCAGGCAACTGTGTGGGGTGCAGGGCTGACTGGACCAGTGGCTGTCTTTGCATGGACATAGAAGCAGCTGGATGGTTTCCCATGTTTCCCATTCTTTCCTTGAATCACTCTTCATTGAATTTAAGTGTGATGTTTGCATTTACCATCCATTTAAATTTTCCTCCTATGATTTTCGTGACTCTCCTGCAGCTGAAGTGGAGACTGCAGACCTGTTGAAAATTTCTGATTGAAATGAAGAAGGAGCTTGAGGTGGTATAAGAGAAGTACAAGACCCAGGACCCCACAAGCAGCACTAGAAAAACTTTTTTCTGTTTAGATACCTTCCTAGAATGGCTTTCTTGAAGTAATGTGAAGTTTTTTTAAAAAGTCAAAGAAACTTTCCTTTGAAAGCCTTGCAAATTCTTATCATAAGCTGAGAATTTACTGAAAGTGACCTAGAAAGGTTGAAATAACCCCTACAAGAGAGCTGTCTGGCTTGCTGTTACTATCTGGAGTTGTCAACAAAGGCAGCTTTTGCTATTTAACCTCTACAAAATGTTCCCTGTCCTTAATGAATGTCTGATACCAACATTAGATATGTAGATGATGCCTCACAAGGAAAAGGAAATCGTTGCAATAAGGTTAACATTTTAGCTGCCAACTTGTAGTTTCCAAATGATCTTATTTACTGCAAAGTATTTAAATTCCTTCATCTTAACACAGTCTGGGTAAAGAGAATCCTTAGGTTTCTGGCACATCACATTTACTCTGTAAATACTTTTTTCATTATATTGGATTTCTGTGAACTCTTGAATAGGAGTGCACTCAAGTTGTAGCTTAACTGTTATTTTTCTTTTGCATATGTAAGTCATTAGATAAATGCATTTTTCATCCATGGTAGGGGTACTGTGCTTTGCGGTAAGGGTTGTTCTTTGGCCAGCAACATGAAGACCAACTTGGGTGTTGAACAAATAAATCACAAGTAGTGATGAAAACCTCCTCCCCTTCCACCTTCCCATGATGTGCTGCTGCTTTCTCCTATGTCAGTTGCCTTCTGGAAATGTTCTTTCTAAGTGCAGCTAAATGAGAGCACAGCAATAGCCTAGGTTTTATTTCGGTCATGGAGAGAAATGATACTGACACAATTGGAGAATGTGTCTCGCAGAAAGTGCCCAACAATTTTGACTTTTCGGGATAAAATCATTCTCTCCTTTGGTATCCTATTTTTAGCTGGTCCAGCTTAAGCACATCCTTCCCTCAACTCTTCTTTCTGCCATTGCAGAAAGTCTCAGTTTGTGGGGCAGCTCCTTCCCTCCCTTTTGTTGCTCTGCCTCCACTCTTACTTAGAGATCTCTTCTGAAATAACAGCTGCTAAAATACTGTGTAGCCTTCATCCATTTTATGTTTTGTTCTATATTAAAGAAAAAAAAAGAGAAAATTATTGCCTGCTGCCCTTCTCTAAGTCCTCCTTTCTCCTGGCTCCTGTACAAAATATACCCAGAAAAGGAATTTTAATAGCTGCTGGGTTTTCAGGCCAGTATCTCAGTTTTGAAGGGTGGCTCTTGTGAGCTTTTTGTTTTCCTTAGAGCCCTGCTTTGTGGTAGCACCCAGAGAAAAGCAGTGGCTACTGGTTACAGGTTTGCTGTGCATTTGTGGGCTTGGTCTCCAGTGCTCTGTGCCTTGGTTGTGAGCCCTGCCTTGAAGCAGTGCTTGAGAGGGGATGAATTCTGTGAGCAGTGACATACCTCCTCCTGATACTGAAATTAATAAGACATTAACAGGCTCTCACGTAGGAGAAAACAGTATTTTGCAGTAATTAATAAAATCCAAACATCCTTAATTCCATCAGCAGAAGTCTTGGGCTCTTTGACCCAGGGCAGAGAGAGATCTTTTTCTGCTCAATTGTTGCAGTTTCTTCTATATGCTTTCCCCATCTGGGATGGTATGCCTCGAGCCCAGTGATTTATGATGATGATTTTTTATTATTAGCTATAGATTTGAGAAGGACAGTATTCTCCCTTTGGAGTAGGTTCTGCTTCGTACTGAGCTGAGGGATGTGTCTCTCCTTGTGGGTCTGGCAGAAAGAAAGAGTTCAGCAGAGCCCAGTGGTCAGAGCAGCAGCAGTTGATGTGAGGACACTATAGCATTGCAAGCCACTTAAAAAAAAATTCCCATTTGCTGTTGATATTCTCAGGGCCTTGTCCCCAGAGATCCATAGTATTCTGGGAGATATCTGTGGCCTCTTGCCCAGCAGAGCAGTCTCAACTCTCTTAACAACAGCCATCTGATAGGACCATTAGGAGGGTTTTCTGGTGGCTAGTTATCAGCCTTCAGCCTTTTCTTAGACGTTTTCTGAGGTAAGTATCAGAGGAAAAAGCTGAACAAGCAATTTTTGAAAATATTGCATGTGAGATATTACTTCTGCCAATTCACCTTTTTGCCTATTGAAGCCATTTTGTCTTTTAAAAAAATTATTGTTATTATTTAACTCCGTGCTGTGTTCTAGAACTAAGTAGAATTCTTATTTGGAAGTTTCGGTGATAAAACTCCATTGGTGTAAACTAAACAATAAATCAAACTTAGTAGGAAAACTTCTGTATTAGTTAATGAAAGATGCCTTTAGATTCATATGGTTAAGTGGTTAATACGTGATGCAAAAACAAGTCAGTTTCTAGTTTGTCCATTTGTTCACTTACAAACACTTTCTGTAATGAGTTTTCCTACCTAGCCTGGATTGTAGAAAAACATATGTTACAATGCTGTGTTGAGCTAGGTACTGACTGTTTGGCTGGAGTACTGTGTCCAGTTCTGGAGCCCTCTGCATAACAAGGACATTGAGCTGTTGGAGGGGGTCCAGAGGAGGGCCACAGAGATGATTAGAGGGCTGGAGCACATCTTATGATGTCAGGCTGAAGGAGTTGGAGTTGTTCAGCCTGGAGAAGAGAAGACTCCGGGGACCTCATAGTAGCTTCTCAGTACCTGCAGGGGGCCTACAGAAAGGCTGGGGTAGAACTTATTAATAGGGTACAGGATGGCAGGACTAGGACTAATGGATGCAAATTGGAAAAGTGTAGATTCAGGTTGGATATAAGAAAGAAGTTCCTTACTGTGAGGATGAGACACTGGAACAGGTTGCCCAGAGAGGTTGTGGATGCCCCCTCTCTAGAGGCCAGGCTGGACAAGGCACTGAGCAACCTGATCTAGTAGGAGATCTCCCTGCTTATGACAGGGGGGTTGGAACTAGATGATCTTTAAGGTCCCTTCCAACCCAAAGCATTCTATGATTCTATACCAAGAGCAAACAAACAGTTTGTCAGTTCATAGAGTAAGATCCTCTGATGTTTAGTTTTTAAAGTGTTCCCTTCCTCCTGGTCCCAAATATATAAAACACACACACAGAGTCCACCATTGGTGGTTGTCGCCTCTGATGGCTGCTGAGGGGACGGTGAATAAGGGTTGGTGGTCAGTGGCCTTGGCTGTCATTGTCAAGGGATGTAGGAAGGAATGCCAAGCAAGTCCCGGGCACTGGTGGCTTTGCAAGGGAAGGAAGCTGCCTTTATTCAACTCTGCAAACACTGCAGAGAGTTGTCAAAGTCTCTAAAGCTTAGTAAGTTGTTCTAAAAACTGTTTAACTCTTTACTCTGAATATTTACTATAAATACAGCTGCTCAGTTGAAAAAGGGGGGGTGGTCTGTTTTCTTTTTGCTCCTGAATTCAGCTCTTTAGGATTAGGGGTTTTTGCTCTATTTCCTCGTTTAGAAATAGTCACCCACCCTCTTTGCAAGTGTAAATTGCTCTTCTGTAATGAGATCAATGGACCTTCACTGATTTACAGTAGTAGAGAATAATCTGGCTCATTATGCATTTGATGAGATACGATCTGGGAAGCTAGCTTTGCAAAGATAGACAGTACAATAAACATTAAGGACTAATAAAAAATGTCATATCCTCCACCACTGTGCTCTTGCTGTGTACATAGGCATGTCATTAAATATGAGTAGAGCAAAAATAATGATGAGTGAACTTCACAAGTTGCTCAGACGAAGACTATACTCTCTGCTTGTGCTGAAATCTCTTTTGTCAGTCAAGGTGGCAAGAGGTTTGGGTTTCTTCTAGGGTTCAGCCTATTTCCTGGCATATTTGCACAGGCAAAAACTAATTTCTTTTTTTATTTTTGTCTAATGAAAAGGCAAATCCTAATAAAGTCTCTTAGAACATTACCAGGCTGATGTTAAGGATGGGTGTTCAGAACCATAATCAGAATTTAAAATAAAATCAATTGCCTCTGCAATTTGGTTGAGTACATAATCAATCACCCTGTGACAGGCAGCTGGCTGCAGACAAGGCTTCCACATTCTTGCAGTTTCAGTGCAGATCCTCCAAACCTTCACCACTGTGACAGCTCTGGCAACTGCTTTATGCTGCTTGGAATGTCCTAATGGGAAAAAAAATTAAATGTGTTTTTTAATTTTTTTTTTCCAAAGAAAATAAGTTGGTGTGGTATTTTTATGGGATACTGCTAAATTATATGTGTTCCATCCCTGGTGATGTAAGTTCTGGAAAGGGAAATGGGAGAATTGAGATAAAACCAGCTGCAAAATGTGAGGGGAAAAAGGAGTATACTTTAAACATAATGACATAGATTATGTGAAATGCCTCCATAATATGTTTTAAGAGTTAGATTTTTTTTTCTCATGTTTATATATGTGTTAAAATTAGCAACAAATTAATATGAGAAAGTTAATTCTTCTGAAAGGTTGCTATTAAGACTTCTGTTGAAAAGAGCAACTGAAGGAGCACTGCTACTGATCACATTTACTGCATATAGTTTTCCAAGTACTTGTAAAAATATTTATAGAATTATTTTCTCCCTTTTTGTAACACAAACATGCAATTAATTAGATTATATATTGTTTATCTTTTATTCAAATCTTTCATGTTGACTTCCTGGACTGACTCTTGCTCTGTACAGCACATGTGATGTTTTAACCAAACATGTTACAAGGAATGAACAGAAAATGTCTGAAGTGACCACAATGAGTTTTATTCATCCTTATAGTGTACAAATTTTTTCATTAAGTACATGCCACTGGTGAGTAGGATTGTGTTATTTCTGTTCTTAGTAATGTCAGAGCTCTTTGCCTCTTTGTTTTTGCATGGAGAACTAAATGATACTTACACTACTAAAAGACAATGTATTTTATGTGTTCTGTGAGCTAGGAAGCACTCAGGAAAATTGAGATGGCTTTGGGGGATGTACAGTAATCCTTCAGCCTCCTCCTCAGGAGGCTTAGATTTAAATTCTATGCTAGCCCTTTTCTTCTCCTGATGATCAGACTGGAGTGTTTTAACAGTTTGGTGAGGCCTCCCTGCCATGAGTTTCAAGCATGTTCTCTGATGGCAGTGGCCACAGACGAAATATCTTCAGCAGCTCAGCAGTCCCTCAGTGCCTGGCATAGCTCAGTGCTTGTTTATCCACCAGCCCTTTAGAAATGGATCATAAAAGCCCTGGCATCTGTGCCACAGAGTGAATGGCAAGCCTGCAGGAAGGGTAAGATACAGACTTACTGTGATTTAATCTGAGGGTGACATCATCCTGAATCACAACTGTCAACTTGCTTAAAATACATACTGTATTGTGTATGTTTAAGGCCAGGCTGGATGAGGCATTGAGCAACCTGGTCTAGTGGGAGGTGTCCCTGCCCATGGCAGGGGGTTGGAACTAGATGATCTAAGGTCCTTTCCAACCCAAACCATTCTATTATTCTATGTGGCTTCATCTGGTGTGGGACTCAAGATGCTTCTTATCCACTGATGCCAGTATCTCCCTCAGATATGTGGCTGGGATGCTTGTGAAGAACAAGCATTTGCAAAAATAGCAGAGGTCCTTTTGTGTGACAGCCATTGTGGGGTCAACTTAAGCCATGGGTGAACTAGGTGAGACTCTTGAGGGCTCTCTGATGCGTGCAGAAGTGTTTCAATTACACCAGGAATTTCACTCATTGCACAGGACCTTGTTTTGCTGCATGTTGTACCAGTTCCAAGCTGGAGTAGGAAATTAAGACTTGGGTTTTTTTTTTTTTTTTGCCTCAGGGAGAGGCCATACTCCATTGAAAAGGTGACAACAAGGATTTTCAGGCCTTTCTGTTGTTTTCATAGGACATGTGACTGTACTAAATACACAGTGTTTTTTCTGGTACTGATTCCATGTGATAATTGTGCGGCTGCATTTCTTCTTCCTAAAAACTTCCCAAGCCAGAGCTGCATTCAGAGCATGCTGTAGTCTGCTAGCCTTGAGGTTCATCAACCTCTATAGTGACAAACGATTGTGGGACTGCTCTTCCCAAGTGCAGTGTAAAACTTAAAATGTTTGTATATGAGAATAATTTGAGGAAGCAAATAAGCAGGATGTGAAAACATTTTTAACAACTTTTGGAAGTCTGTGGCCTTTATGTTGCCTAAATAGGTTACTTTTGAAATCTTTTATGAGAATCTGTTTCTTATTTTATACGCCTTTCACTTCATGCTGCTTAAGATTTCAGAAGTGAATATTCTCCGCTTCTGTGGAAAAAGTCATATCCAGATGTGATATCATTCTCTGCAGAGGGCAAATTTAAACCTAGAGATTCCTTACAGGCTTTTTTCTTGATAACTCGCTGATGAATTACGAAAGTAATTTAAACCTAATTTTTCAGTTCCTTTTTGCTGACAGCTGGCAATTATTTTGCTGTGGTGCATATGAAATTGCAACTCACCACAGGGAAGGAGGTGTTCAAAGCTCTTGAGATGTGATGTTTCTTAGGGTATACATCTTTTATACTAAGAATATGCCAGTTGAAAATGATGTCAGTGAGGGCTGTTGATCCAAGAAGCCTCAGAAAACTTTGATTTCATTATTTAATAGAAATAAATTACTCACTCCACTACTTCTAACTGATTGCTCGGAAAGTCATTACTCTTTTGCTACTTTTTTATGCCCTTTGCGCAACCTTTCAGAATCATTTGCTTTAGAAAATTGAATGATGAAACAGTCTTGACAAAATCAAATTGAAGGCTCGAATAACAAAGGGTGTGATTGTAATGTTCCTGCTGCTAATGAAACGTAATTTAACAAGTCAGTTCAATAATTTACTTCTAAACCCCAGAGCAAACTTTCATTCAGAGGCTGTCAAATTTAAGATACCCCAAGCCTTGCAGATGAAGCAAAGTCTGTGTTTATAGCCCATTTACACTGGGAGCCAGACTGTCAATGTGGAGCCCCGCCAGCTTGTGCCAGATGAGAGTCTGGCTCCATGCAGAGAGCACGGGAGCTGGTTTTTTGCAAACTAGTTTTTGACCCTGACATCCAATCCAGTAACCACAACTGCAGCTGCAGCAGTAGCAAACAGCAATTTTTTTTTTTTTTAAACACATGTCAGTGATGAGTTCCATGTGCTGTTACAAGTGTGTATATTGCTCCAGCTGAGGGCTAGATATCACATGCAATCACACCAAAAAAACATTAAAGTAGCAGCCTGAAGAGCTTTAATGCTTTGGGAAGAGACAGAGGATGAGGAAGAAGCAAAGCTAGACAAAGCCAGGTATCCAGAGACATGGTAAAACTGTTTTTGTCAGAGGGCAAGGCAAAACAATGATGCTCTTAGCGTGGGCAGGTGATCACATCCCAGTTGAGATGACCAGCGACTATTTTTGTATGGGGTTGCACACAAACCTTCTGAAGGAGAAGCCAGCCACATCCCTACTGGTCCAATAAAATATCACAGGAACTTAGGTGGCAACTAGGATTCTAGCATCAACACTTCAGTGGTGATAGATAAAATAAGTGATTTACCTGCCATGAAATTTTTACTTGACAAACTATTCCTTCTCTATTATGGTCAAAGTATCATTAAAAGTAATCTGAAGCAGATGAGTCAGCTAAATGTTCCTTTCTCTGGCTTCATGATTTTTCTTTATCTTTCATGCTTAATATTCATTCCTTTTTTTTTTTTTTTGAAACAGCCATTTTAATTGATTAAGTAGACCTTGGATGTTGGTGATGTGTTGCCAACATTTTATACAAGATGTTCCTTCAAAAAACCATCCATCAGTTTCATGTTCTTTTCAGACAAGGGGACATAAGAAACCTATCAATTATGTACCCTTCACCTCATTCCCCAAAGGATCAATCATTCTTTTTCATTCCCCATATGGTTTAGTTCTTCCTGCTGTGCATTGATTTTTGCATGCCTTCACATCAGGGAAGAAGCCCATTCTTGTTCCTTCTGAAGGAAGGTGGTTTTAGGACCTTTTCTAATGAAGACTTAGGGAACAGAGGCTGCACTGTGTTACTTGGGCTGATTATCAGCTCTCTGACTCAGGAGCAGATGGTTCAGTCCCAGGGTTGGATGTAAGCTGTTTAGAGATATTCTAGGATTCAGGTCTGGATGGGTGAACCTGCCAGTGACTTCATGATCTGAAAACTTCTTTCCCCATCAGGAATAAGTGATTCCCATTCACTGTTACAGTGTCATGCAGAGGACTGAATTTTTGAGAAGTCGGCAAGGAAGAACCAGAAGAAGCTGCATCATGGTCTAGGTGGGAATTCTGAAGCTTAGGAAAGAAGGTAGGAATAGGCCTAAGCAACAGCACAGGCTGGATGATAGCTCTGCAGGGAAAGGCATGAAGGTCCTTTTGATGAAACATAATCAACAGTGGGGCAGAATTGATTGAAAATAGCATAACAAGCATGCCAGGAGAAGTCTCCTACTCATCAATGTACAGGGTGCATCTGAAGTTGTATTTAAGTCCAGCTGGAGTCCTGGTTTTGGGTCCTGCTCCCACAAAAGAAATACTTTGAATCTCAGAATAAGGACCATCAGGATAGCAAGGAAGCTTGAAGGACAGAATGATGGACCAAAGGAGGAAGAAGTATGACTTTAATTGTCCTAGAGAATTAAAAATCAAAAGGAGATCTTGTGAATGTTTTTGAGATAAGGTTGGATCAGATTCGTCTTTAAAGTGTCTGGCAGCAAGGGAATTTCTGCTAGATGTTACATCAAAAAAATTCACAGTAAGGATGATCAAACATCAGTGCAGATTTCCCAGAGAATATGCAGAATTTTCATATGTGAAGGTACTTAAAACTGGAGAGAAAAAAATTCTTAAATCTGACTTTGAAGTTAAGCCTGCTTTCAGCAAGAGAACAAGACTTGATGACTTTCATATTCCTATAAAATCCTATATTTATAAACTTTTAGTTTTATTTTCAGCAGGAATCTCATCAGCTAATTTGGTATTGTTCAGGGAAGGTGGTTTTCTATCCATACTTATTCCAGATTTGAAATGCTAACTTGTTTATCCATGAGAGTTGTGTGCCTCACCTGGTGTGAAAAAGAAGGCATTTGTTTTTTGCCAAGCTGAAATTATCTTAATCTCGTTTTCAGGAACAAAAGGATAGTGTATTGGTTTACCTGTAGTAAAATACTTTTGACAGTCCTTTCTCAAAAATGCTATTATTGTTGTGCTTTCTGACAAAGCATATTAACCTGACAGGTTGAGTGAGTTTTTGACAAGACTATACCATATGAAATATTGCATGAAAACTTCATATTCAGTGAGTATTTGATCAAGCTGATAAGACTAAGGCTGAATGAAAGGAAAGCCTCAGAGTGGAGAGTATGACAGAGATGAAAAAGTGGGAGGAAGGGAGAGGGCAGAACAGAAACAAGTCAGAGAAAGGAATGGGAGAGTGGTATCTGTGCCTTGTCCTGGGTAGGAGTCATTCAGTGGTATGCTTTAAAGCCAGCCAACCTCCCATTAACTTTTTGCAGAAGGGCTGCAATACATGGGACAAGACAATGCAGGTGATGAAACATTAGACTGGACAGATTTCCCTGGTGATGCTGTGTCACTTTATCTGAATTTTCCCCTTTTCTGAGGTTTGAGCTGAGATTTGAGAATCACGGGGGAAAAATAATGAGCTGTAGTTGAAAAATATTGGGATTGTGCTGGAAGATGCCAGGTGCTATAAATGCTCTTCCCTGGGTGGCACAAGTGGGCATCTCCAATTGATGGATGCTTTTGACTTTAATATGGATGGCTCAGTCTCCTGTGTAAAATGAGGGCTAGAAAGACAGTGATTTTCAGTATTGATGTCTATTCTTGCAGCAGTCATTTATCAGTGTTTAGCACTATAGGAAAGTATGCAAAGAAATTGATATTTTTGTTTTCGTAGCTCAACCCTTAAATACTCTTCATCCTTTGCACTGGATATGCCAAAAGTTCCTGCCTGGATGAAAAATATAAGAGGGAAGGGCTGTAAATAGTCTATCAGCAGCAAGCAACTTAATCCTGGCATCTCTTAAGTGCTGACTTCTGTGATATTGATGCTTAATTTAATATGGTAGGAAAATTTTACCTATAAAATTGTATTCCTATGTCAGTTTTGTCGATTTTCTGGTTGTAAAAGGTGACCATGGTGACATGCTCTACTGCAGCTTTTCAGTCTTTGTATCCTCAGCATTATCAGTTTAAATGGAGACGGACAGTTTTTCCTGTCTGGTTCACTCAAATGAAAATAAAAACAGTTTCTCAGAGGTCCACTGGGCCTATCTGCAGTGTGAGCTTCCTTTTCACCTTGCAGATAGCACATATGTATTTCTCCTGCATTTTGGTTTCTGCTTATGATGCTGTTTGAGCCTTTATTTTTAGAGTTGCTATCTTTTCTCCTGCTGCCATATCTGTCTGCAGAGTATTGCACTCCTGCCAACTTACACTTGCTCTAGACGCAACATAAACAAAATCACATGTAAGAAATTTCAAGTTGCTTGGGCTTGCTGTGAAATGTGGTTTTAGTTTCAAAATAATTTCACTTTAGCCCTGTAGTTGATCCCTAATACTGGCTATCTAAAGCCTGGGTTATCTGTTGTTGATTATGCACAGGGTACAGCATGCTTTAGCTCTTGTCAGTGCCTGGAGTTCTGAGATGCTACAGGAAAAGCTTTAACAGTGTTACTTATGTGTATCAGTAAGCTTTTTCACATTTCTGAAACCTGAGAAGGATCACTAGAACTGCAAAACTAGTGTGCAAAAGGTTTAAAAAAAAGGTCCTCTTTTTAATCATAAAAAGAAGGCCCAAATGGTAAATGGTACTAGAGAAGTAAATATTGTTTACAGTGTCTTCTGAGGTCTGTCTTCATCCCAAGTCCATTAGTTCTGATTATTAAGACTACCATGCAAACTACAAGGAAAGTTTAGGGATGTTCTGAGAGAGTGAAATACTTGTTTTTGAGGATGTGTTTCTTTGATGCTAAGGAAAAGAAAACCCAAACCAAACATCATTGGGTAGTGTGAATTTAGACAATGACTGCTTTCAGTAAGCTCCAAAGAGTTTGAGGTTGAACTTCAGTAACATGTTACTCAGACACTTCTTTGATGACACCTTTTTGGGGGTTTTGGGGTTTTTTTTCTTTGTTTTTTAATCTGTCTGAGAGTCACAGCAACAGAACAGTAGTTTGGATCGGTCTTGCTATATGATCCAGTGGTGGCACAGAAGATAACAGACGCTAATTTTTCTGAAGGCTGTATTCATAAGGGAGATGTAAATGTTCTAAAAACACATGTATGGTTGAGTTAAAAAAACAGAAGTAGTTAAATGTAAAGAAAATGTTACTTTTAGCCCTACTTCTGTGTCATGTAAAACTTCCTGGTATCTTGTGGGACTAAAATGAGTTTGACTAGACCTTTATTTAGATAGTGTTCTGCAGTTGGGAGATGAACATGTTGCAACAAGCAATTATGAAGGTAAGAAATTCAATTAATTAATGTTAAAGCAAGGCACAGATGAGCCCTACTCCAAAGGATCCAGACTCTTGGGGAGGTATGGAGCTGCATGGTTCATGGGTGACATTCTTCTCTAGGATTTGCTAGAATAAAACAAGCTATAGAAAAGAGATCCCAAACTCCTGATCCTGAGTGAGTCCAAACAAAATGTTATGTTAGACTTGACAACACGTGAAGCAATGTCATGCAATGATTTAAAAAAAGGCTTTTGTGGCCATTCATGTGAATCTGTGAATATTTGCAGTGTTTTTGTTGTCCTGAATAAATTGCAGGTTCATTTCTGAAGCTTCTAATAGAGCAACCATGGAGCTGTAGGGGGCTGTGCCCCGCTGTCACCTCTTGTTGCATTATGGGCTTGTGGCAGCTCTTCTCCTGCCTACACACATGCCACCCTGCAGAAAGGACACTCTGTGCATGTTCTCCCTAGAGCAGGGCATAGAAGTTAGGATTGGGAATGAGCAATGCTCTGTAACATGCATTTTGCAAGTCCTCCTCTACAAGAAAAGATTGGTGTGGCAGGGTTGGTGAAAGCTCTGAATCTGCTCACTGTGTGCCAAGAAGAGACTGAGTGTGAAGTGGAGCAGCCTATTTAAAAACATGTATTGTTGATAAAGAGGAAAACATGGGTACAAAAGAGGGAGATATGAGGTTGTGTTATGGCTTGCTTGTGCCCTTGTAAGGTCTATTTACATTGCCATTTATATTTTTCTTAATATAGCTGTCTTCTTTTTGCCTCTGAGCTATTTTAATTGAATTTGGGTGTTCTGCATGCCATTTAGCTGCAAGCTGCCCCGACTAAAACCAGCTCCAGTGCAATGACAAACTAAGTCGTTTCACTGCATTTCTGGTGCTAAAAGCAGCTGACCTTCATGTACTGCAAGGGGTGCAGGGGGAGATCTGATGGATGTACTGCCAATCTCAGCACGCAGAATCAACTTGCCTGAATAACTTGGATGAGAAATGATAGTAATTGCACTAACTAGTCATATTAAACACAGTTGCTTTCTTTTCCCTGCAAGTATGTATGTGTAATTTTCAAATGTCTACTGCATTTGGAATTGAATTATCAAATGGGCTGTAATCATATGCTAGAATACATCTGGGATGAGTATATATTTTGTAATAATTACTGCATTACTAGGCACAACGTAGCCTCTCCTCTTGAATAGAGACACTTCTAAGAATTCATTAATGAATACATCATCAATACTATTGGGCAAAACAAAAAGAGAAGGATGGATTCAGAATTTCATTTCCCATGGTCTATATTTGTACAGCTGTACAAGTATCAGTTATCTTTGTCAGTTCATAAAACAGAACAGTCAGCCAATGCAATGTTTATCTTTGTCACTGAATTTCTTTTTAATTCATTGGGTCAGCCACTTGGCCACCAGGACTCTGGGACCACATGGGATGTTAACAGCCTTTCACCATTAAACTGATGAGTTTTTCCATCCATTTTGATGATCCAGGACTTCTCTCATTGAGTTGTCAAGATAGTATCTGTTCTGTTGCAGGAGGGAGTATCATATTTGCTTATGCATCACTACTGAAGCAGATGATACAGACATAACTGATTTTGCTTTTTTTTTTTTTTTTCAAACTCTACTGTATTCTCTGGGATTCCTCACAATCTGTTTGTTTTTTTTTCTCATGGAGTGACTGATAGGATAAGATTTTCAAACAGAGGTTTGGAAAAATCTCTGCTGCTTCTCAATTGCTTGGTTTCCTGAAGTGGAAAAGGAGGTGTCAAGATAAGATATTTCAGTAGCACCAGCACTACCAAGAATAACCTATGTGCAGAAAGGCAGAGAGTCTGCTTACTTATGTGTTTTATAATGACAGTTTAATTCCTAGTTTTATAAACAGTTCAGACAGAAAAGTGATCTTCTGAAATCTGCTACAATAATCAAAGAGCAGGATACGCACTGGGAAATGAGTATGTAGAAGTGGGGGCTGCTTCTGCCTCTTACTTTTCCTCCAACCAACACCCTCAGATTCCATGCAGCTTTCAAACCAGATTTTAAACCTGTTCCTTTAAGCAAACTGCTCAGTTTTGTTTGTAATGGAAATCCTTCTATTGCTTATGATAACTTTTAACCTGCTAAAATCACTTAGTAGTAAACATAGCAGATGTTCAAGTAGGTTGCTGCATTCTCAGCATAACAATGAACACATGGACTTGATTTTTTTTTTCCTCATTCAAATGCACATGTTTAGTTTGAATTTCTTTTATGCTAGAAAGTAAACTTTACCTAGGTACCATGAAGCCTACAAGTAAAGAAAAATGCAGAGATATAAGAAGTCCAGATAAGAGCAGGTCCAAATAGCTTATACTGATTGTATACTGGGGAGTCTGAGTTATACAATGCTGGATTGCTGTTATTAACTAAAATTTTTTCTTTTTAAATTTTGTTGTGAGTTAAGAAATGTCATAAAACTCACCATGATTCATCCCACCTCTCCTTTCCATATTTAGTTTTCTTATTCTAATAGCAGACTGGTACAACATTCTGCTTCCCTACCACAAGTTACTTCACTGCACTTTGGAACTGTGAGGCTTAAGCAAAACTAGGAGACATGAAGATTTGGGTGGGAGGAAGAAGGGGGAATTGAAACTCTCATAAGGACCTGATGGTTTTTATTTCCCAGAATATCTGTATATAAAGAGAACCTGGTATAGAAGCAGGTATAGAAATTGGTATAGGGACGCCAGTGCAAGAAAAGAATATATGATACAGTTAAAAATGCTAATCCTGCTAAGTTGCAGTGCCTTCAAAACGCTTTTTTCTGATAAGAATTTAGGCTGATTTTAGCCCTATTCATTAGTAGGCCTTCACAGCCCATCTCTTTCACAGAACCTGGTTTTCTTGAGTTAATTCATTATTGGTTCTTCATTACCTGGCAAGATGGCCTTGATCCAGTACTTAAAATGCTTGCAATATGATCTCTTTCCTGGAGCTGTGTTTGGTCAGGTAGCCATGACACTGGCTGTGCTCTTCACCTCTGCAGCCTTCTTGCTGTTGGAGTTTGCAGCTGTGGAGATGAATTCCCCCAACACATCTCCACCTTCCACCGCCCAGAAAATTGGAGGAGCTCTGTGAGCTTGTCCGAGTTTGATGTTGGCTGCACAGTTGTGAGCAGCTGTTATTTGTTTCTCATGTTCTGCTTCAAATGTGTCATCTCTGTGCACACAGCACACTCTCAAATGTACTTAATTTTAGCTGTGAGTACTTTTTGTGGGCTAAGGAAATTGGACACAAAACATTCCTTATACTTAATGTTTTCCAGTTAGTTAACAACTCCTGTAGATTTCCTTATTTTTTGTCACTTTCTTTTGTAAATAAGGAAAATCAAATTACTCTTTTTCCTTTTTTTTTTTTTTCCTGTAAATCTTAATTTTGTTTTCAGTTAGATTTTTAGAACTAAGCCTTCAGTGATCTGGAGCATGGACATCCAAGACAAATTTTGAAGGGAGGATCTTTGGTAGTGCTTTTCTTCTTTCAGCTTCTTTCAGCGGTTCAGACCAGTGTATTTTGAAGTTTTCACTCAACCAAGCAAAGGAGTGTAAACACCTATTTCTTTTAGAGATAAGAATTACTTCTGGATTAAGCAGAGCTTAAGAGCAGTTTTACTATATGCTTAGTACAGAAACTGAGTCTATTATCCTCCTAAGAGATAAGAAAATATGATGTAATGCACTATGTAATCTTACCATAACATCTCAGTTTGCATGTATATAATGCATGATAACTGCTGGTTTATAGCACGTTTTCCCAATGTTGAAATTGCCTGGTGAACATTGTTCTGCTCTGCTAAGTTCAGTGACTACTAAATTTTATACAAACTTTAGACACGCCATGTGATGTCTGGGAAGTGGCAAAGTGAAAATTTTATTTGATTAGTCTAAATAAAACTGGTAAATGACAGCGTGGGACAAATTTTAACTGTAAGATGGCTTTGAAGAAGGTAAGAGAAGAAAATTTCCACGCTGATGATGCCATCTTTGCAAGAACCTCAGTCACAATTCATGAGCATCTCAAGATCCCAGTCAATCACACAAAAGTAGAACTTTGCTGTGCTTTAGAAGTTAGTCACTGGGGAGTTTAAGGTTGGAAGTCCTTGCTTTAAATATAGTAATGGACATGTGCCAGAATATTTAATGTCATGGGAATTATGGGGCAGAGAAAATGCCTTTCTCCCAGACGATAGACTTATTGCATTAATCTGTGTTCATTCTAAGATGTTATTGTTATTATTAATACTTCCTCAAAAAATAGGAAAATCCCCACAACAAAAACCCACCAGCAAGCAATTTCTTAATAGGAAGACTTTTTTCATTGAAGCTGATTGCAGAGCACTGCACAAAATTGGTATTGGTGTCAGAAGGGTTTTGGTATTCTTGTCCCCCAAAAAATACTTTGCCACAATTATAATGAGAACTTGAAGCTGAGTTGACCAGGAATAATCTGCTCCATCTTCTGCCTTTTTGATTCAGTGGCACATAGGTAAAGAGACTTCAGGTTTTGTAGTTCATCCGTATAATCACTTTCAGGATCCTTCAAAGAGTGCAAGAATGCCTCCAAAAGCAAAAAATAAAGCAGGATTTTGTATGCTTAATGCAAAGCAGAAGGCAGGTGGCACGGGGAAAGACATGGAGGCTTTACATTCCATGAGATATTTCTATAGCATCTTTGATGTCAGGCATTCAGATCCACCCTGTGCAGTGGTAAAAGAAATAAACAGCAACTGTGGTGTCATAGCCTTGGGGGTCTAGGAGAGTTTAGAGGCAAACCTGGCTTCTCTCAGGGAAATGTTTTGTTTTGGCATGAGCTCAGCCCTGAAGTGGCCACAGCCAGGCAGGTAGCCTCTTTGACTAATGAAAACGTTATGTTTTGATAGAGGATCAGCATGTGCAGTCACTGTCTGTCAGCATGCATATAGCTACTACATATGCTTTCTCTTGCCTGACAGAAAGATCTAAAAGTACAGTTGGAGCATTTGGCCTGGTGGTGAGTAGGATGCAAGTCTGGAGGACAAGGAGTAGTAATAAAACCTTAAGAAAAGAATCTTCCTCATGTTTAATTTACCTCTTTTCCAACTTTTTTGCCCAAACTGTGGAAGGAACATAAGAGATCAACTCATGAAAGACTGGTCTGAGAGTTAATTTATTTGGCTTGCTTGTGCTTATTTTTTAATTTTGTTCTTTCACTTAAAGTAACTCTCAGACTATGGATTAGCTGCTGTACAAAAAGCAGTAAAATGGCCCAGACCTCCACAAATGGAATCAGAACCACGGTCAGAATTGAGAATATTGATGCCTTGAACTCCAAACAAATTAATAGTGTTATTACCTTAGAATTGCAAAGGAAAATATTGTGTGCTGTATATTGTATAAATTCTGTCTTGTCAGGAGAAAACAAAGTCTTAAAGTGAATAGTCCTTTTACAGCCTTATTGCACTTGTCTGGCATCTCAGGCATCAGGTAAATTCCAAATACCATGAGCTCTGGTGGCTTTTGTTAAAAATGCCGATATTTGAGGAAATGTCTGAAAAGATGCAATGGCAAGTGCAAATTTTCACTAAGCATGGATCAAGATACCAAAGTTCAGACTGATATGATCAGTCACGATGACCACATCAGAAAAACTGATGAGCAGCACTGGTGCTTCTTACTCTGTTTCGGGAGAGGACCTAGTATTAAAGCTTTGCTACAGTGATTCTTCCCCTCTGCTATTGTGCGACTCCACCTGGAGTACTATGTCCTGTTTCAGGGGGTTCAGAGGAGGGCCAGGAGGATGATCAGGTGCTGGAGCACCCCCAGTACCTGAAGGGAACTACAGGAAAGCTGGAGAAGTACTATTTTCCAGGGCATATAATGATAGGACAAGAGGCAATGGTTTTAAACTAGAGTAGGAAGAAGTTCTTCACCATGAGAGTGGTGAGGCACTGGAACAGGTTGCTCAGAGAGGTTGTTGAAGCCCCATCCCTGGTGACATTCAAGGCCAAACTTGATGAGGATTTGAGGAACTGATCTAGTACAAGATATCCCCTCTTGCTGCAAAGGAGTTAGACTAGATGTTCTTCAAAGATCCCTTCCAACTCAGCTCATTCTGTCATTCTTAGTCAGTGTTTGACTGCTGCTCTGATTAGCACCAAGTGGACCCTGGAAATAATTTGACTGATATTTGAGCTAAACGAGCTTAGATGTAGGGAAGAACACAGCCTTTTGTAAATAATTTTTTTGTTTGTTTGTTTGAAACCAAGAGGTACTTGTCTTTTACTGATAAGTTGAATCAATGCTTTACCTGTTCCTTGATTTGGGTAAGGGACAGGGAGGTAGTATAGTCTGTTGTGACCCAGAAAATGGATTTTTTTTACAAAAATCTTTGTTTAGGTTTCAGTTTCAACCTTGGGATCTCCAACATGCAAATTTTTTTTCTTTGTTTTTGCTTCTTTTTTTGGGAGATGATAACAGGAATTGCTGCATTTATTTTGCCACCAAGAACAAACTATGTCCCTAGAAATTTTCACTGAAAGAGGCAGAGCATCTCTTCTAAATACAAGGTCCTTATATAAGATATAAGCAATTTGCTATTGCTTTTATTTCTGAGTAACTTTTTTTTTCAAAGCAGGTGATGCCTCAGGCATCAGAGATGTTGCTTGGCAACTTTGGGCTATGCCTTCATCTCTCTGGGAGCAGCTGGACAGATGTTTGCGCACTGGGAGCAACCCAGTGGCAACCGAGCAAACCCGCTCCTGAAATTGCTGGTTGAGGGGATGTGTGGTAAATTAAACATTTGCACTGTGAGAGGCTATTTTCCAGGCTCATTATTTGCAAAGTGTAAAAAGCTTTTCAAAAGGGTGAAAGGCTGAGATGCCTTTCTTGGGTATTTTTCAGGGCCGAGGGGACAAATATATATCATTTGTCATTTGAGTGAGTGAAATTTGTTTACTTTAAAGCTGTGAATTGAAGATGGTGTTTTGGTGGGGCTTTCTTCTCTCTTTTAATGTAATGGTAACATTTTCAAGCTATTAAGAGGATTACTCTTCAGGGATACAAACTCAGATCCTCATCCCCAGGGTTCTTTTGATCTGTGACTAGTTAGCAATTTGCTGCAGTTTAAGCATAAAGAAAACAGTGGGGCATAACTTTATATTACCTTTCTATCCCAGGATATGATATGCTATGTGGGTGCACACAGGGCACCTTCCTTTAAAAGTATGCTAGCATATTAGGTCAAGGGAAATCATCCTTTTCCTCTGCCCTGGTGAGACCCCATTGTGTCCTGTTTTGGAGTCCTTAGTTCAAGAAGGACAGGAAACTACTTGAAAGAGTCAAGCAGAGGGTTGCAGAAATTATTAAGGGGCTAGAGCATCTCTCCTACGAGGAGAGACCTGAGTCTGTTTAGCCTGGAGAAGACTGAAAGGACATCTCATCAATGCTTACAAATACTTCAAGGCTGAGTGTCAAGGGGCAGTGCCAACAAACTGGAACACTGGAGGTTTCATCTAAACATGAGGAAAAACTGTACTTTGGGGGTGCTGGAGCACTGGAACAGGCTGAGGTAGGCTGTGGAGTCTTCTCTGGATATCATCCTGTGTAACCTGCATTGATTAATAGATAAGACTCAGTGAAGTCTGAAGGTCCCTTGTAACCTGTGTAATTCTGTGATTCTGTTATATTTTTGCCAAGGGAAAGACATGAGGATCAGTGTGGTATGAGGATCAGTATCCATTGTGTTTTTTCCTCAACAAGTACTGATTTTGAGAGTGAGTTGCAGGAGGAGTAAGCTGTCAAAGCAAAGGGAAGGGACGAGTTTCTCCTCTTTTTGTTCCCTTCAGCTCAGTTTTACTGGCACCATCTCATCGACTGAATGTGAAACCTAAAACTGTAAACTGAATTAGAGCATATATTTAAAAGATGCCTTTTGGGAAGCATCAGAGCAACTATAAACATAAGGTGGATGAGCTCCTGGCTTTGTGCACAGGCAATCAGTTGGCCTGAGATGGGCTGGTCCTTGGAAGCCTGGTCAGGCAGGGGCTCAACTGATATAACTTTGAGCAATTGTTGACATAAATAAAGGCTGATGGCACCACAGTCTGATGCCAGCACAGATTGGCATGGCTGCCAAAAGAGGCAGTGATGTAACTCTCCTGACATCCTCATGTCACACTCAACCATCCTCTGCTGTGGGTGTGGATGAGGCTGGAAGGGACCTTGAAGATCATTGGGTCCAGTCATTAACCAAATACAGCCAAAATCACCATGCCCCTACACACCAAGTGTACTCGTGTCTTTTAAATACCTCCAGGGGTAGTGATTCTACCACTTCTCTGGGCAGCCTGTTCTAATGTTTGATAACCCCTTTCTGTGAAGGAATTTTTCCTAAGATTAATCCTAAATCACTCCTGATGCATCTTTGGGAATTATGGTGAGGAAAATATCAAGTTTTAACTTGGATGTGTTTACCTACTTCCCATGCTTATGGTAGCCTGGGGAACGAGGCAGGGTGGAGGTGAGAAGGAGTAGTCAGGAAATGGGAAAGAAAGGCATGGCAGACAGTGGAACAGAGACAAGCTGCTAGGAGCAAGGGCTACCTGTGGTGGGATGGGCTTGAAGTTGAGAGCAACTGCTTCTCCTGACTGTTAAAGTACCATGCAAGGAAAGAAGTTAAGAGCAAGAGGAGGCAGTGTAGTGGAAGCTAATGTGCATTTTTGTAACTACAGATGGAGAAATAGCACTGCGTATTTTGGGGATTTGATTTCTTGTTGTTTTCTTCTATATGCTTATTGATTTGGTAGATTATAAAACACCATCCCTTTCCCTTTCTGTGAGCAAAGTTTACTTTCTGTCAAGCATCGGTTTTCTACTTTCCTGGCACTCTAAGAGAACAAAAATGAAGAAGAATAGCTTGATAGAGGAAAGATAGCTACATTTCTTCAGACATTCTGGGTGAGAAATCTTTGATTTCTCTTGGAATTGAAGTAATCTCTTAACCATTAAAGAAAACAATTAGTGACATCTTAGCATGGGTAACATTAAGACAATGTATACATAGGATAAATGTCTTCATTCTTGAGCAGGATTTCTTTTCTTAATAACACTTCAGTATTATGGTAAGCGTAGTTATTCATTGTACTCTAAATAAGAGCTGCCTAGTGCTTCTATTAATTGCTCATAACCTTCATTAAGATGAGATGGGTGCTATGCAAGCACTCCTTAAAGTGTTTTTCCTCCCTGGTAAATCTTGCAGCTTACCAAGACAAATGATATAAAAGTAGTTGGGAGCCATGCCTATTAATCTTACCACTGAGACTTGATTTGTTATGGGTGTCATGAGGAAGACGTATCTTAAAAAGAGATTTCTAGAAGGCAGTTATGATTCAGGATGGCATTTCTGTTCCTGATGGTACTTAATATAATCCAAACATTGAATCCCCTTTGAGGCAGTGAGACTTTAGCTTATGCTTAGAGTAAATTCCTGCTTAAATCTTCCTCCAAGTCAGATGCTTCATGAAAAGAAGGCTTAGAATGAGTAACGATAGTTTTGTAACTAAAATGCAAGATTGAGTTTAGTGGCATGGAAAAGGGGGAAGGAAGGTATTTGCTTTCCTCTTTACTGCCCCACAAGAGGGGAAAGCAGCATGCACTTTGTGAATTAGAACAAAAAGGCAGAGTTTCATGGGCTGAAAAAGATGGAACTCAACAGAAAGTACATTAGTAAAGGAAAATGGACTGCATCGACCTTGGTAGAGATGGTGATCATCTAGGAAGCTCTCAGTCCTAGAGTTGCCAATATAAAATGAGAGTTGTCCTTTTCTTCTTCATTGTTAGGTTGTTTAGGAATACTACTTAAATTAAAAATAGTTTCTATTAACTGCATAGGGTTGGGTTGGAAGGGATCTTTAAGGGTCGTCTAGTCCACCCACTCTGCAGTGAGCAAGGCCATCTTGCACTAGACCAGGTTGCTCAGAGCCTCATCAAACCTGGCCTTGATTGCCTCCAAGAATGGGGCCTCTACCACCTCTCTGGGCAGTCTGTTCCAGTGCCTCACCGCCTTCATGGTGAAGAACTTCTCCCCAGTGTCTATTCTAAGCCCGTATTTTCTGTTTTATAGCCAGTTTTTCTGAAATCAGATGCACTGGTTTACTGTTAAAGCTGTATTAAACTCTATTGCTGATTACGCACAGACAAAATAAATTTAAAATGAAAACCTAAGATAAAAAGCTTCCACTTATTGCTCTATCTGAAAACTAATTATGGTCTGTTTTGGGCACAGCCTTGGGTACATCCAAAAGCATATTAGATCCATAAAACTTTGGCTAACTTTAGTTCACGATGCACTGGAGACCTGCAGCAGGAGGTAATCGCTTGATAATCCAGTTAATGCTCTCAGTCAGAAAGTAGCTACAGATATGAAAATGGCAAAGGGCAGTGCTGAATAAATTGCAGTAAATCTTCTATAGGCAAGATTTCAATTGCAGAAGCACTGTGGCCAAATTTGCTCATTGTCCCTTCAGTGGGTTTAAAGTGAGGTGGATTTGGCGCTGACAGGCAGAGTGAGACTTACTTCAAATGACAGGCCAAATAAATCCCTGCACTGAGGTCAATAAACCCGTGTCAAGAATAAATTTTGAAATGCAGTGTCACTGGAGTTGGACTAAGGAATAGCTCACCTGGAGGCTTACTTCTCATCTGTTTGAAAGTAGTAGTAATACTGGCCAAATTGAGGTCTGTGGGCATGATGTTTTCAGTGAAGGAAGACAAAAATAGAAGATTTGGTCTGATTTCCAAATCTTATCTTCATCTGCCATCTCATAGTGATCGTTCCTAATTATGAGAATTCTGTTTCATTGCCATGCAGACAGCTAAGCTAAGCTGCATGAGTCATGGACAGGATACTTTGCTTTTAATAAATGGAAGTGAATACGGTAATAATAGAAAAAAATAAAATCTGTTTGATTCCAAACCTGTCTAGACAGATAGTGCCAAGCTCCTGTCTGCTAAGAAATATCTTTGTAATAATGCTCTAATAATGCTATGACTTTTACAGTACTTGCCATTTTTTTGTTGAAGTGCTGTACCCAGCTAATTCATTGTTGGCCGGGTTTGAAGACGGCCTTTTGCTGAGTTTGATAGCATTTTTGTATCTTGCTTTTTCCGTAATGTGCTATTTTGAATGCCGTGGACAATCAATTAGGGAATCACAAGAGTGTTTTAGGCAGCCGTTCCCAGGGCTGGGCAATAATCCTTGTCCCTGCTCTTCCAGGGTTGCCTATTCATCCTTTCCTGGCAGAGACTTTGTGTCTCCCCATTTGCCTCCCCTCTTTAAAAAAAAAAAAA
>VZTY01013975.1:65567-117894 GCA_013400935.1 Turnix velox | reverse complement strand
AGGCTGGCAGGGATGGGGAAAAAAAGAAGAAAAAAGTCTTTTCCACAACTCAAACAAGCCCTTGCCCGTGGCTTGTGAAGCTGGAGGGGGGGAGGGAAGAGCCTGCCAGGTTCCTAGCTTCTTCCTGTCAGAATGATGGCAAGGCTGGAGGCCCGCTTTCCACGGGGAAAAGTGGTGGGTTACGTGTGTCCCACGTACCTCTGTCCTTTTGCAGCATGGCCATCTGAATGGCATCTTTTATTTTCATTTTAATTCTGTCAGCCCCTTTGCCTGTGTCCACAGAAAGATACATATGAAGAAAATGAGTATAACTTAGGTATTTTGCTTATTTTCTGTGCTGCTTAAGTTTTTGGTCAGCAAATCTTAGTCAGATGTGATGGAGTGTTTGCTTTTCTTCTGGAACTATGGAGAGTGGTCCTCTTGTAGAATGTTAGAAGGTCAAGACCATCCTGCTGCATCAGTGATGTAGTTGAATTTGCAGGTCTTGCTGCACCTGCGTGTGTACGTATGTGATACAGTGTAGGCAGATGCTGCTGTGCTAGTCTCCTTGGGTTGAAAAGTTTCAGCTCTAATGTGAAGGATGAGACCTGCATGGTAATAAGGGGGAGAAAAGAGCCCTAGAGCACCGCATTAGAGTAAGAACCACTGAAAGTTTATTCCTTACAGCATTACTTGAGCAGGGAGACTCCTTTGGCTCTCGTCATGCAGCAGACCTGCTTGCTGCAGCAGAGAAGGTGAAATGCACAGGAAGTATTAAAAATACACAGCTTTTACTTAATCGGGCAGGCACAGCCTGCACCTCTTCCCAAACTAATTGCACGTGGTTGCATCCCACTGTTAGTGGTGCATTTAGTAGCCTTTTCTGTCTGAAGGGTGTTCCCATATGAGCAAGGAGCTGGTCAGGAGCTCATCGGATGGGGAGCCTGCTTCTGCGGTGGGCAGGTTGTGCCTTTGGGAGGAGAAGGAGGAGTGGGGGGACACAGGGTGTGGCACCATCTCCAGCCTCCCCCTCCCTGCGCCTCCGCCTTGGTGACTTCTCACAAGGCAGGGCTGTGTCTCTCTGCTGAGGAACTGCAGAGGAACTGGAGAGGTCTAATTTTAGTTGGGGTTTTTCTCTTCTAAGAAGGAGCAAGTGAAGAAGGTGAAGCTACAGTCTACGTAATTTTTTAATTAAACAAGGTGAGGTCTTTTTATTCTTTTTTGGTCTGTAGTGAAAACATGCTGGATATTTACCCTCTGGTGAAGGCTTTTCTTTCAAGGCTTTCAAGGCTAAACACAGTATGGTAGTAGGTGGGACCCATAGCAGCATGCTCACACCTAGGTGTGTAAGATGTATTGTTTGATGCAATGATTGTGAAGTCTTTGGGGGCTTGTGCATGATTCTTTTTAAAATGTTGCTTCTTAGTATTTTGGGCAGGATCTTGAGTTAACCGAAAGTTCTTGAGATGTGTTAAATGTGTTATTCATGGTGGGTGACATTCAGGCTCGTTTCATGGAAATCTCATGTAACACTAGTAAATGCCTGCTCATTGACTCAGAGAAAACATCAAACCATTTATAAGTGGTTATAAAAGAATTCTTGTTTCTCATGAAATGATGCATTGGTTTTATCTCTGGAGCTGCAGCATTCTCAACATGAAAGTATTAATAACTGTGTGACTTTCTCACATTGAAATATGTCCTTGGGTGAGAATCTGTATGCGCTCAATGTGTTTTGGGCTTTGAAAACAAAGGGTTGGTCCATGCAGGGAGGGCTGCTGTGAGTCTGCAGGATTGTACTTTCTCTCTGTGTTTCGTGTGACCCTAGGATATTATGATTTAGCATCTTATTTGTTACATACTCAACTGGAGATACATTTTAACTACAGAGTTTGAGTTTCAAAGTGTTTTAATCAGGCATAATTTCTTTCTAATCAAGTGAAAATAAATGTGTGTGTATAATCAAAAAATATGATTGTTGTCAACTAAGCTCCAAATTAAGCTGAAAATGTGTTTATTCCAAAGGATCATGATGGATTGTTTCTATTTGATACAAAAGTTACAAGAGTAACAAAAGAGTGTTAGCCCAAAGTGGACTTAAAATAAGAATTGCTTAGTAGTTTGAATCAATACTGCAAAAGAAGCCTGTGAAACACATGCACTGCTGTAGAGATGATGGATTAGCTATGCTTTATCACATGTCTCTCTTGATTTTTAATCCCCAGTATTAGCCAATTTTAATGGTTGGGGAATGGTCCAAGTCTAAATGTGTATGGACACACAGCATTTCCTCTCACTAATGTGAGAGGCTGGAAACGCCCACAGAGAAACGTTTGTTTTCTTTGGAAACATCTCAGATTTCTCAGATTTCAGTGAGGGTGGTAAAACACTGGAACAGGTTGCCCAGAGAGGTTGTGGATGCCCCCTCTCTGGAGGTGTTCAAGACTAGGCTGGACAAGGCACTGGGCAGCCTGGTCTAGTGGGAGGTGTCCCTGCCTATGGCAGGGGGGTTGGAACTCGATGATCTTTAAGGTCCCTTCCAACCCAAACTATTCTATGATTCTATGATTCTTACAATGAGTAGCACAGGTAGTGGGGAGGGAAGAGTATGAGCACTTATCTGGGCTTCACTAGCAGAAATCCTACGGGCCCTTTGAGCCTGCCCCTGCCAGACTCAATTGCTGTCACCATGCGCATTGGTGCAGAGGAAACTCGGGAGGATTGCCGAGGACTAAAGATCTGTGGAAAAGCAGAAATGGGTCAGTATTTGGGACAACTGAGTTAATCTAAGGCAATGTGCTGCATAGACATCAAACTCCCTATTTCAGACCACCCTTCCTGGGTAATTGATATGATGCAATTTCTGTAATTGTCAGCTTTTTTGTCTCTGGACGAAAATGAGATCTTTACTCTTTTACTTAGTCTTTGACAGTATCAGCAGGGCTGATTGTTCTTGAATAAAGAGGATAAAAGCAATAAGGAAATTACAATAATCTTTTAAATTACTTAGGAATCTGTTTGCACCTTATGGGATGCAGTTTATTAAAAGGTAATGCGTGGATTGAAGTTGCAGAAGTACACGGAAGTAAAAAAAAAGAGGGGAAAAACCCCACCCTTTTTGCACAGACCCCTTTCCTATAAAGATCTTGGGAATACCTTATGTGCCCAACAGAGGATCCCTTTCAGTGGCTTCACCATCTATCAAAACTGATCTGTTAGCAAGCTGAGAAACAAGAGAAGTACAGAAATCTGAATGAGGATCACCCACCAGATGTTTGATCCTACCGAGAAAAATCTCTATAGCTTAGAGGGTTAAATAATAATGTGGAAACTGGGGACTCGGAGGGCATGTGGGGGATAAAGGGCTAGAATAAATTGAAAGCATGTGTGAATATAAAGAAATATTGCATTAAGGGAGGAGAGAGCATGAAGAGAAGAACTAGGATGCAGTTTTGGATATGTGCTCATGTGCATGTATTTGTATGAAATGTGTATTTCCTGACAAATGTGACAGAAAGGAAAAGTCATAGCAGTGCTTTAATGAGTCAGAGGTAAGAAGAGGTTTCCTGCATGGCATGGAGAACAATTGATGTTAGGTTAAATTCTTAACTACCAAGGTATAACCTGTCTCTTGGCTTTCACTGTAGCCTGGGGTTTTAATGGTCTGGGGTTTGTTGCTAGATAGTCTGCGGATTGCAAGCGAGGGAATACATTTGAAGTGGGAGAAACTGACCCTGGTGAGCTGTTGTTTGGAGTCCTGTTGATGGATAATGATCCCCTCTCCCTGTTCATGGAAGAGAGAAAGGGCAAACACCTCAGGCAAGTGGAAGCCACACTCTTAGATCTGAGATTTTACTGCTCTCTTTAGTTATGTCCTGTTCCCTGAGCTAGGCTGTTGTTGCCTGTTGTTTTCACCTCAAGATGTGGTCACTGTCAGGGAGCCCCATCCGTTGGGGTTCCCAGCAGGGTCCTTTATCAAGCACATCCATCCTTCCCATCATTCCAGCAGGTGACTCAGATTTTGCACCCTTCCCTCTCCTCCCAGTTCCTTACTATGCCTCTATATTCCTCATCCTCAGAGCTTCACCCCTTGCTTAGCCTCACCCCTGTCCACCTCCCTGGAAGAGGCAAGTAAACCCAGAGCAGCAGCCACACACCAGGGTGCTCCAGCAGTCCTTCCCTGGTGGCAGAAGGTGACACCACTCCCAGCGTCCAGGGAGCGTGACATAACCTGTGGTGGTAGAGCAGAAGGAGTCCCTGATGGGGAGTGTTACCTTGTTTACTCCTTCTGAATCTGAGGGTAATTATGTGTAACACTTTCCTGGTTTCCTAGGACACACTGGCTGCAAATAAAATCTTGTTTAATAAGCCAGCAAATGCAAACAGGCTGGGAAGAGAGGGAAGGAAAAAAAAGCTCTTTCAGACCTAGGAAACATATGTTTATCCTAACTGAGAGACCTGTTCTTGCACCCTGACTTGCATCAGGGAGTATCTTTATCTGCCAGTCTTCCCACGTAAATTGTTAAGACTGTCTGTGAAACTGGGCTAGGTTCAGTTTATATGGAGGTATCAGAATTTGACCTTACCAAATCATAGCTTAGGTCAGGAAGCTGTAATCTCTCTAAGGAGCCTGGAGATGATTACTTTACCAGCCCCGCTGAATTCATCACTGTTTTCTTTCAATTAAGTTACCACTGTTGCATAGCAGGCTTGAGGCAGGCAGAGTTCAGCCTCTCCACTCTCCAGCACGATGCACTGGGGTTGGTACATGGACATAGACATCTGGAGAGAGAGAGAAACATTGTCTATGGAAATTATTTGCAGCAAGATAACTCATACTGATTTCTTTCAATTGGTGGTCCTTGACTTTGTGTACCAGTACATCTGAGGTTTGGTAAAGATGATGGTTGAGGTGAGCATGCTCCAGGGAAGGTTTAGAATGGATATTAGGAAAAACGTTTACTCTGAACAAGTTGCCCAGAGGAGTGGTTGAGTTGCCATCACTGGGGATATTTAAGAGATGGGCAGAAACAGAGGTTAGAGATATGGTATAGTAGTAGTTCTTTTCAGAGTTATGTTGGTGGTTTGACTCAATAATCTATAAATGGTCCCTTCCAACCTAGGTGATTCTATGCGCTTAGTGAAGAAGAGTCTTTCTAGTTTAGGCAGATGATCTTGGTGGTGCAGACACTGGTTGCACAGAACCCTTTGCACGGGGCAGCTGGCACCAGGGAGGCTGGGGATGGTGAAAGGCAGCTGCCCTGCTGGCAATCCATGTGTCACCTTGTCTTGAAGCAGCAGTAGGGCACCAGATCTTGCTCCTTCTTGAGAGGATGACACTAGGTAAAGCTGTATCTTGTTGTGAGCACATTTCTTAATTGATGGCTTTGCTGTGTCAGTACATTGCTCTTTTAGCCGTGCAGTTTGCTAGGCAAACATCAGTGTAAAATCTGGAGAACTACCCTAGAAAGAGAAGCCCAGCTGCAGGGTTGAAAGCTAAGGTGAGATGGTGAGGTTTTTTTGCTTTAGAATTTATCCTTCCCTCTGCTCCTATCTCTCTCTTTTGGATCATTCCACAAGAATGAAAGTTTTGGTTAATTTTATGTGATTAAAGGGAAACACTGTTATGCAGTTTCCACGTACTGGAGCATTATTCTCATACAGCTGGAGCTGGCAGCCTTTCATTCCCTTACCCACCTCCCTTTCCTCCTAAAAATAGCAGCACAGTACAGTGGGATTACAGGAGAAGCAGAAGAACGTTTCCTGAGCAACAGTTTTTGCCGGGTGGTGGTTGTGGCAGCATCTAGAGCAGATTTTGGGGGAGAGTCAAAAGGAGATATAAATGAGAACAGAAAGAAATGTGACAGAAGCAAAACCAGGGTGGAGAGGTGGAGGCTGGTAGGTGGGTTCACTGAGCTGTTTAACAGCCTGCCCAGGGAACTGGGAGAAACCTCAGCTGCAGAGCACTCAGCAGCACCATACGGGCAACAAACACGGGGCGCGAGGAGGAGGTGCATGCAAGGTGACCTAATTTCCATCTCTGATTTCTATGATTTATTAAAGAGTTTTTTGCAGGCACTGTGGTTGGAGGCTCAAAGCCAGAATTAGAGGCACAGCAATTAGGAGGATCCTTTAGCATTGTGCCGGCATGTTTTTGGGGTTTGAACACTTGCTTATGGATATAGTGAGCTAAAAGTGGGGGTAATCCTCCACTCCAGCAAATAGAGGTGGCAGTCAAGCTCTGCTCCAGTTTAGATTTGATGTTGACGCTAGTTTACATCATGCATTCAGTCCTGCCTGCAGTGCCATTGAAGCTGTATGTAGATTATACATGCACATGTAATGTCATTAGGTAATACATTAAAATGCTATTGTAGATATCTTGTGAAAAGTAGAAAAGGTAACCACCTATGCTAACCACTTCTCATACCATCCTTCTTTAAGTGGCACCCTTAAAAAGTCAACAATAGTTGATTTGTCTTTATTTATTCAAATCTTGGGAATACCTTTTCCACCTCTAATGACTTAGTGAAGACGAACCAGCAGACAGTGTTTCCATCACCACAGTTGTCCAAGTCATAGAGAAAAGATAGCGCCCACCTCCTTCATCGGTACATTTAAATATATTCAACTAGACTTCTTTATTTTAGATGTATTCAACTAGACTAGATTTGCATAAACCATGTGCCTACTTGCATTTGCTCATAACTAAATATGCCACACAGTTATTGTGACTGTGAGATACCAATATGGCTAAAATTAATTGAAAAGTCTGCTCTTCTCCTTCAAGTGTTGCTGTTAAGGTTGTTACTTCTGATGTGTGCCCTCTGACTACAGCTCTTGCATAGTTGAATGGAACCACCCCAGGTTTCACATTTAAAGTTTCAAAGTGTTTATCCTCATTTGCTAGTGGTGTGACGCAGTTTTCTTGACTTCTTCATTGTGCCAAACTCCAAACTATTTTTTTTAAAGTCGTATCATCTGTAGACCATGAGTATTGTACTTTGCAGCTTCTCTGCCAATATAGAGTGGTAAAGCCAGTCCTCCTCTCAGCCCAAGGGGATAGTGATTGAATTAAGAATGCAGAGCTGAAGATTAAAAAGAGGTTTCTTCTTTTTAAGTTTTTACCAGCTTCTCACTGCTATTTTATAGGAACAGACATAAAATGTCTCTTACCAGTGTAGGGCAAATGTGAGTTTGGGGTTACCCACAAAGTCAAGGCAGATGTAGTTTCTGCATTATGCTGGCCATAGGGATGCCAACAGCTTCTGTAACAGGATCATCTGTAATAAAATAAACTCTCTGCCTAGTTTTGGACTCCCTCCCTCTTCAGCTTCCATTTTATTTTGAGCTCTCTGCCATGCAGACATGATCATTATGTTTTCCCCATCTCTTGTTTTTTCCCAATAATTCCAGTAGCAGTTACTGTACTTTGTTTTGCTCTTTGCCTCTGTCCTGCGTTTTCCATCATCCAAAGTGTTGCTTTAGCTCTTGCCGCTGTTTCTTCTTTCTAAAAGCAAGGGAGTTGTGAAAGAAGTTGTCCCCATGACCTTCTTATCCTATGGTGTTGCTTTGAAAAATGGAGTTGATGTAGTTATGCTTCCTACACAGTTCATGGAAATCAATACAAGTGTTTAATATCTTCACAGATTTGTAAGAAATCCTGCTGTGCCTTTTATTTTTTTAGTAAAAAGAATGCAGGCATACAATAGATGATACAGCATCAAGCCATCGTGTTATAAAGATACATAATGGATTAAGAAAATGTATGCCACTGTCTACCTCCTAAAAAGTTATAAAGGGATAAAAAATAGATCTATTTACTGCATTCTGCATTAGATAGTTTACTAAAAAAGCATTTCACTGCCCTATTTTAAGGCTTGCCAGGGCTATCATTTTTCCTAACCCATGGAACAGGGAGTCTGCTTCCTTGATAGTGTCCTCTGTTTCTGGGATGTTGTTGTAACAAGAAAAATCCACTGCAGGATGAGACTTGGCAAAAAAATCAAGGTCTCAGCCAAGGAACTGCATTGTCTGTTCATTTTCTAAATAAAAGTAGTTCAGCCAGAAACGAGTCTTTTCTATCTGGTTTCCACTGGCTGTATTTTGATTTTGTAAAGTAGATCTGATAAGCAATTATTTCTTCTTACATGCCATTGTTGAAAAAATACCAGTGGTTAAATATTTCTTAATTAAATGTTGGCTACTGAGCCTGAAAGAAATGGTACAGAAATTCAGAAGGGATAGCACAAACATTAACAAGAGTCTGAATAAGTGTTTACAAGATGAATGGGATTATTTCCCACTTAAGAATAAACTACTGTGAGAAGTGGGCTTAGCAGAAGTCTGTCTTTAACAGGTAGCACTTCTCTAAGACCAACATCTTGACATTCTCAAACAAGGCACCCTGCTTTATGGTGTCATTTGGTTTTCATTTTAAGACCTTGTATATAACCTACTCTACTTTAACCTAGTATTAATGTAGTATTCTGAAATTTTGGTGCATGGAGACCCCATTTCAAGTTACTCTATGGAAATTTTAAGAACTTTATTTCTTTCTCAGTTCTAGTTAGAAGCGTAATAAGGAAGTTATTGATCAGTAATATTAGAGAGATACAAAATTAGTGCCTAAGAGTATTATTTAACGTCACTTAAGATGACAGCTCTGAGAATGCATGGTTTCTTCCAGAATTGGGATGGAAAGGCATCAAGACAAATGTACTCTGCTGAAAACTTAGTAGCAGCTTGAAGCATTTCTTCCCTTCCAGTGGGAAATGGTTCATTCAGGAACAAATGAGCAAAAAGATCTTCATTGCCATAACTGCCAGGACAGAGCAGATCACTTCCTAGGCCTTCACCTTTGTTTCTCTGGGGCTTTGCTTGAGAACAGCAAGATTTCTTATTGTTGAGACTACCCAAGATCCTCCCCTGCTTCAGAAAATTGAAGCTAAGAGGTAGCACTGGGGACAAGGACAGCCATCCCAGTCCTTCCTGGCTGCTTCACCCTGAGGTGCTTCAAAAGATGTTGCTTCCTTGTCTCAAGGATGTTCTGAAGTATCTCCTGGGGCTGGTAACTGACTAACTGCTCTGTTTGAGCCTTTGTTGTCGGTGCCACAAAGATTAATAATTCAACTTGTCAGGTGAAAATTTAAATTGCATCTGTCACACCTCTTGTCAAGTTATCCTGTGATTAAAAATGACAAAGTTTTTTGCAATGAAACATGGTTTTCACATTCTCCTAACCTCTCAAAGAATAGGTATTTAAAGCTTAAGTGTGTCACATGCACTATTCAGAACTCGACTTTAAAATTATATGTTTAATTTAAGGAGGGAGGAAAGTTTTACATATAGTTTAGAAAGAACTGAAATCGTATTAATTTCTACTTAAACTGCTGACCTTTCTTGCCTTGCCACTGAGAACAAGCCATAGCTGTCTGAGCTTTGAATTTTTGTGCTGTCTGGTATGATCTTTTTGCTGAGGAGTGATACTTTGAGTCCTAACTAGGTCCGAATGATTAATCTTCTGGTGGCCTACCAAAATAGCCTTACAGTGGCTGCTAAATCCTGTGCAGTTACTGAAATCTTTTGAAATGTAGAAACCTTAATGTGAAATCATTAATCTCAACCAGTGGGCTAAAATTGAAAATGAACATGAAGGTTCCTCTCTGCTTTATATAAATAGGAGAAAATGTTCAGCAAGGAAGCAGCTTTCATCCCTTCTGAAACCAGCTAGCATTTGCCAAAACATGAGGGCTGGATCTGAGCACTCCATTTCTTTCTTGCTACGTGAGGCAAAAGGTGAAATCAAAGCATAGTGTGACTTCAAAATGTGTTAAGAAGAGATGGAGGTGGCTGACCTCGAACATCTCTGCATCTTCATCAGCTGGTGATGTGAATGCTGTGGGCTATTGGGGTGGCCAGTGGCCAGGTGTGTTATGAATGGAGCCTGCTCGCTGTTGGTGACGATAGCACTTCACAGTTGAATAGATGTTTCCTTGCTCTGTGACAGATAGTATTTGGAGATGTTTGCTCTTGGTTTTGCTGAGCATGGAGTTGCAGAGCTGTGGGATTGAGGACACTGTATGTGGTTATCCAGTCTTCAGGTTTGGGGGGTGGGAGGAGCTTTGTGGAGTCAGAGGCTGATCAGATTATAGAATGGTTTTGGCTGGAAGAGACTTCAAAGATCATCCAGACTCAACTCCCCACCCATCGGCAGAAATGACCTCACACTAGACCAGGCTGCTCAAAGCCCAGTCCAGCCTGGCCTTGTACACTTCCAGAGGTGGGACATCCATGATATTCTGGGCATCTAGGGCTCGCAAAAGTTTCTGGCTGTCCAGTGAGGTTTTTCTTTGCTGGTCCTTCAGGGCTTGTGTATCATTTTTCTCCTGAAGCTCACAATGTGCATGCACTGGGTTTGATGTTGACCCAACCTACTCTGTTCAGCTGTGTCCCAGTGTTGTGTCGTGTCATGTCACCCAAAAGTATGGTGTTTGCTTCAGACATATATTCCCTTTCTTTTTAAACAGCCAAGCCAGTGATTTTCTCATAAAACATCAAGTCCTCTTGAACACTGTAACAATAGCATCAGGCAAAATCATTGCCAACCATCTCTGCTGTTCAAGTAATCTTTTCCAGGAATGTGAAAACTGAATTTTCAAGACTGCAGTGCTACCCCTAATTTGCTGTTGCAATCTGAAGAAAGATGTTTGTTGGTTTTAGTTGGAAGGTTTTCCCAAATCTTAATTCTTTTATTTTAGGGCTGCTGTTTAAATTTTGGGCCTGGAATGAATGGCTTTGTTAAAGATTATGGTGATTATACAACTATTTGCAATGTATTTTCCATGCAAAATATGGAAGCACTTGGAGCATTTATCTATGAGTTTTCAAGGGCTTTGCACTCCACCTATTGTAACTATAATTATGCATTAGTTATTAAGGTAATACTATTCAGCCATTTCATTTCTCTAGTAAAAGATGGAACCATTTTTAAAAGAATAGAAGGTTTTTAGCTTTGGTCCTAGCCCAAGTTCTTGGAAATTGGAACTTTTTAAGGGGACTGCATAGAAGGAAATGATGGATATTGGTGCCATCTGCAAGTGCAGCAGCTGGAAGGTTTAATTACAGGCTGGAAAGTCAGGGATAAGGGGAAGTGTTAGCAGAAGTGAATGTTAGTGAATGCTAATGACAGCTGTTTGCTGTGGGCTTCAGGGAAGCGAAGTACATAAAGAACATGAATAAAATGTAGAGCCAAATGTTTGTTGATTTTGAACATTCAAAAACCTCCTGGTCACTTCTTCCTTGACATATGAACATGGCTTTTATGGGATAATTTTTTAACAGCTCACACACACACAGAGGTGTGTGTGGAGGGGGATGGAGAAACTTCTGCCTTTGTTTCAGAGTCCTCAGCATGGATGAGCCTGTGTTTCTTGGTGGAAAAATGTACCTGCGCCAGGGATAAATATAAACAGGGAGGGAAGTGTGTGTCCATGTCTATATTAGGTGGAGAGCATTGGCCTGAGAGGAGGACAACACTACAGTGAAATGTTGGGAGCTGAAAAACCTGACCACTATGTGCTTTGCATGTGATTTATTCTGGTCCCAAGGCTGCATGTGCCTACTGAGACCTGCAAATCAAAACAAGCTAGAAAAGCTTATGCCAGTGGGGTTTGTGGGGTTTGTAAGCACACTGTAGCTCATGTTTTGCACATGCAGAGTTTGGCAGTTTGAAGAAAAATTCCAAATCCTTATGCCATTAAAAAAAAAATAAATTGGGAAGTAGTTCTGCATCTGCTTAGGGTACCTATAAATCCTGTTACACAGATCAGACACTGCTGAGATTAGTAATAGTGCAAATCACTGGGACAGCTATAGCCCATATGGTGTTAAGGCCAAATCAATTTTTGCCTGTTTCTCATTTTTCTTAGTATTGAGATTAGATTTTTTCATTCAAGTACATTCACTGTGGTCTGAAAATAGCTTGCTTTCCCCCCCATCCTCTTCCCGTTCCTTAGCATAGGGTTTTCACTATATATCGTTTGAATGAAGAGTTGGAAGGGATGTATGCCAGACTTAAGCTTGCAATGTGTATGTGACTTAACAGATCTTCCTAACATGCTACAGGAACTGGATGTCATCCTTTGAGAGGACAAAGGATGATAAAACGATCCATCTTTTGGAAGAAAAAGCAAATAAAACACCAAAACCACCAAAAATCCACATCTAAAACAAAGTAGAAAAGCCCTAAACATGAAAACCACACCCTCACCCCACCCCCTACCAAAAAAAAAAAAAACACCACAAAAAAACCCCAAAAAACCCAGTGGTTTTGCTTTGAAGAGTTTAAAATAGGTGTGCAGTCGTGACTCAGTGGAGTTTCTATTCCTATAACTAAGTGCAATAATATACATGGAGAAATGTGCATTTATCCTTGCTGGACGTGGGTTTTAAGACTACTCTTTTATTTGTCTGCAGTAATAGGTATGCTGTACCTTACAGACTGCTGTGGCCTGAGCATTGATGGAATAAATTGAGGGAACTGTCATGTGCTATAAAATCAGACTAATTTGAACATTTGTCTTTATTTATGATTCATCTCAAATCTATAGCTGTATGTGAGCTTCTTTGACAATTAAAAGCTTTTAGAGAATAAAAATGTCTCTAATAAGCTACAAACCTGTCCCTTCTGAGGTTTCTGGATGTTGCAATGCCAAGGTTATTGTAAAATTCTGTGCAAAATTCAATATGACCAGCCCTAATGAATGTATGGCTGCAGTGAATAGGTTAATACAGCTGACAGCTTGAAAAATAACTGTGATTTTACAGAACCAGTGAATCACGGGATGGTTAGAAATCATCTGGTTGTACCCTGCTGCCATGGACTGGGACACTTTCCACCAGACCAGTCTGGGATGTGTCATCTTCTTACCAAAAATTAGTAACTTTTGGGTGCTTGCTCATTTCAGTTACAAGTGGATTTGGTTGGCAGCAAAGTGACTGATTGGTATTGTCTGTCCTGGTGAGTGGAGGGGACTGGGGCAGCACCCAGCACTGGGTGGGGTCCTGTGGCACCTGGGGGCTGCTGGCTCCATCACTAGCCCAACTGTTTCCCACTTGCTAGTGAGGGATAAAGATATTTCCACCTCTCTTTCTTGGAGGGCTTACAGTCGTTGGGAAGCTCTCTGGCAATGGAAAGAAAGCACTTCCTGCACTATTTAAAATGCTATACAGGAATTCACAGCAGGCATTTCCTCTCCTCTGAAGTGTGAGCGGAGGGGGGAGAACTAAAAATCCTAATAAAATACATCTCACTTTGAGGGTGGTGGAACTGTGCGCTTGATCCTGTTTTACTTAAAGTTTTGTCAGCATAGGTCAAGCAAGGTGCCATACTGCTGATGAATTAATGAGTAATAAAAAGAACCTTCATCTTCCTGAAGGCAGGATGCTTTTACAAGACCGTAGAAGATTACAAATGGGGTGGAACAGGGAAGAGCCTCAAGTATGTGTGTTTTGGGAGTTGAGCCCTTCATTGTATGCTTGTGTCTGAGTTTGTGTGTGTGAGCAATTTGCTCATTCTTCAGGCTACTGGGGTTTTTGGTGTAGTTTTGGTTTAGGTTTTTTTCCCTAGTTGGTTGTGTTTTTCTCACAGCTTGGAAAATCCATTAATTGCAGTGTAATTTTCAGGCTTAGTTGCAGTTTTGGGCACAAAGGACCTCACCGTATTTCTGGTTTTATTTAATACTAGTGGGTCAGACAAAATGGTCTCAGAACCCCGCCCTGAAATACTGCAAGCTGCTTTTCTTCTAAATATCCATGTCCACACTTGCATCCACTTAAGCCAGCTTGAACTAGCTTCTCTGCAAGTTTTCAATCATCTGAATGCCAGCCATTGTTTAGTGACTGGTTTGAATGGAATGGGATCTTATATGGAACTGTCAGCTCCTTCCTTGGCATCCTGTACCAGTGGTTGTACCAGAGACAGGAAGCGAAGATGTTCTCCTCAATGTAGGTGGGGGTTTTGTTCTCTCTTAGAAAACCAGTATCAAGTCTGTTTTTCAGTTGCAGGTTGAAGGAATCAGCCTCAATCAGTCTTTGGATTTTCAATTTTTCATGGTCATGCAGTTCATTACATGAGCATACTAAGATGCCCAGATTAGCCTGAAATTGCAGTCTTTCCTCACCATTTACCTTTTGGTTCAGTAAGGGTTGAGGCAAACATTTGCCAGCAGACCAAAAGGAACCTGACACTTGTGCTGCAAATAACTTCCCCAAAAGCACCACTTGTGTTGAAACAGTTTGGGTTCTGGCTTGCAGCCATGCATTCACCTAAGCATATTACAAGAAGTGACAGGTAGACAGAAGTGATACATATTTTAACGTGCTTGACTTGGCCAGAGACCATAAAATGGAGTAGGCTAGACATCCTTTCCCAGCAGATGTGAGCTTGTTCCCAATTTATTAATAAGTTACGACACTGCCAGCACTGCCACTTGGGGGTCACCTTAATGGCCCTGAGGCTCTTGAAGGCAGACAAGAATGTTGAGTTCCTGTGGTTTCTTTTGGAAGATGTTCTCAGTTGCTCTGACACTGCTACAGAGAACATGCTGAGAGATCAGCCCAGCCAAATTGCTAATGCCCCTGACTCATGATGGGGACTGAGGTGACTATCTCTGGACCGGGTGTTTCAGCAGTGGATGAAGCTGTGAGTGAAATAGGAGATGTTTCCAATTGGTTCTCCTTAATATTTGAATAAGTAAGAGAGTGTCATGATTTGAAGGTACTTCATATGCGAGGAGCCACAGTTTTTCTAATATAAATCACATGCCCTCTGCCACCAAAACTACTTATTATATGTTAATAAATACTTTACTTGGCACAAAAAAACAAACTCTTTAGACACAAAATTGAAAAAAACCAAATACTATCTATCTAGTAGATTAGTTATTATCCTTAGCTTTCCTTGAATATATTCTAGTTAAGAGTTTTCCTACACTTGGAAGATCTCTAGGCAGGAGTTTGCATAAAACAGTGTGGGGCTATAAATGGATCAAAGGTTAAAACTAAGCTGGCAAGTGTCATAATGTGGTGAAAATACTGAACTCTCAACTACTAGGAGGTAAACAGAGGGCTATTGTTTTTAAACATAAAACCATCCTTGCAATCTGTGCAGCACCAGTAAGCACAGTTCATCTTCAGCTGAAAGGAACGTTTGGATGCTACTACTGGGAAACAAGGTGGACTGATGGGAAGGAGAACAAGAAGAGCGAGAAAAGAGCTTGAAAGAGGACTAAAAACAGGACTTGCCAAAAGAGGTAGGAGAGAGAGTGGTCCGAGGGACAAACTGCAGCCCTTTGCAAGCTGCAGAACCATGTTAGACATCCACCATCCTCAGAGAGAGGAGGAGCATGCTGACATTTCAAAGTAGGAAAAATTAGGTCAGACACTTGGGAAAATTTTCCTGAACAGTGAGGCCAGAGAATCATTAGAATAAATGACCTGTGGGGAACATGGAAACTTCAGCATTGTAGGATTTTAGAAACGGGTGACATAAACATATACCAGGTAGAGTAAGATTCAAGACACTTATGAAACTATGAGACCCCTAATTAAGACCTGCCATGTATCTGACTTGCTTGTTTTGGTGGTGGTGCTTTTGAAGGAAGGATTAATTGCTTTCTCGTTTCTTTGAAAGCCTTAAAAATAAATATCCATATGTATATATATATATGGTATTTCTGAAGGGTAAGGTTTCTGTGGCCCTAGCTGTGGTGAAACATGCATACAGCGAAGGCAACGGGGCAGAGTGGTTTGGACCCCAGCTGCAGGGTACTGCATCCCCAGGGCATTCAGTGCATCCAGGGAGGGGGTGGATTACTTCATTCATTTTTTAGTTTGGATGTAATGGCTGTATGAATATTGGCATGGAGTTTTGTGTCCCTGCAGAAAACAGGCTGCAGAGTGAAGATGAGAGGGGAAGGAGGGGTGAAATGCAGCTCTTGTTGTTCATCTAGCATCAGCCATTGCTCCTAGAAGAAAATTTTGCAACCTGATCTAGTGGGAGGTGTCCCTGCCTGTTGCAGGGGAGTTGGATCTTGATGATCTTTAAGGTCCCTTCCAACCCTAACCATTCTATGATTCTATTTTCTGTACATTTATCAGCTTCTGAGAAGGACAAATTGTGCAGTAGAATACCAAAATTATTTGATAACTTAAACTTTGAAATTATAAATGCCTTCTTGGGCAGATCTTTCTAGTAAGGAGTGAGACGCTACCATGTAATATAGAATGTAAATAATCAAACTTTGCGCTCTGTAATCTAAGAGGTACTGAAAGAAATGGATTGGCATAAAATAGTCAGGAGATAAAATGCACAGCTATACTTTGTCACATGCCCTGAGAGTCTTGCATTGGTTACCATGTAACACCAGGAGGAAGGACTGGAAAAGCCAGTGGACCTCTTTTGGTGATGTGGGCACTTTCCTGATTAGTACATGAGACATGTTTCAAACTCATCACACTGAGCAGGGGTGTTTCATTAAGTCTTTCATTTTATTTCTGAATTGTAGGATTGTCCCTTAAAGTAAGTTAGGTCACTTGAATTATCTACGAGCTACCAAATTAGGAGTCTGTAGCCTTAAAAACACAGAATTACCAGAGCTGTGTGTAAGAAAAAATACAGATGGGGAAGGAAACAAAGTTGTAAATTTATTCATCCCTGAGTTTGGAAATAGCATTATCCAGCTTAATTACCTTCATGTCTGCTTTCAAATGATCTCCAAATGATCAACAGAATATATTTTAATTTTTTTAAACATTCAGCTTTTGTTGAGTAACCTAGAATGATTTCTGTCCCTTTCTTTTTTGAATCCTCCATGATTTAAAAGCTGCAAAGAATTTTCTTCCTCTTTCTGCTCCAGAAGTTTTTCTGTTCCTTCTCGCCCTCACTTTTGTGATTAAGATTAATCACTGCCACTTCCCCTCCCTCTTTTCCTCCCCCATTTTTTTCTGACCACAGTGGCAGTTCAAGCCACTTGGCTGTCCCTGTTGCCCCAACCTCGTGTGTCCTTTCTGACCTGCTGTCACTTCCATGCATCTGAAGTCCAGATAGTCATACACATAGAGAAGTTGCCTGATGTGGTGACATCCGTCTTCAGAGGCAGTATAATCTTGTATAATACTGGGTCAGGAGTAAATAGTGAAATTACTGCATGTGTATCTTTCCAGGGTTTAATAAGTAGAAAGAGTAAGACTCTTTTCTTTGTCAGGCTGTATTAGTTGCTGGTCTGCAAATCTCAGTTTACTATAGCTGGGCAGATGGTGAAAGATTCTGGCTTTATTGGAATGTTACATGAAACATCCCAATGATCTTAATTCCTGATAGAGTTCACCATGCTGAGGACCCACAGGACTTTAACTAGAGCGCACTGGGACAGCATGTGCATGGGCTTCCCATGCTTTGGAAATACAACTGAAGCAAGTAATCAATGCATTACCAAAGGTGGGAGAGAATCCCACTCAGTCACTGCTTTTAAGTGAGGTCACTCCACAGATACCTGGATCCACCATCGATACTCTATTCGCCCATGCTTTTCCAGTCAGAGCAATTCATTCCTAGAAGTCCCGGCTCCAAGACCATCTGTAGATCTTGGTTTGCATCCAGCACGTTATTTAACAGCTGGTGGCTTTCAGGCATCGGGGCCAACTTCTAGTTATGTGCACTTGAGTTTTGGGGAGGGATGTGCTTAACTACATTTTTGGAGCTGGCAGTTTGTCCTGGTTGGTGGTTCTGGCTCACCATCACCTGCATAGGCTCAGGAGAATGGGTTTGGGGTGGCAGTGGAGCCTGGAGCCAGGAGTGTTGCAGGCTGGCTGCTGGTGGCAAATGAACAGTAATTTTGTAAGCTGTAGCAGGTAATTAAAGCACTGGGGAGCATGGGGATCCCAGAAGAGTTTCAGTGTAAAAAGCTGGCTGTCTGATGCCATGGGTTTGGTTGTTTAAACTTGTAAGTTTTTAATTTATTTGGGGAGCCAGCGGTTTCCTGCTGTGGTGCTCCAAACTGGAAAGTCTGTTACTTGATATTGCAGGGTGTGTTTTACTTTTGAAGCTGACGTGAGTGCCCAGGAGATTAAAATCTAAACATGAAGTGAATAATCCATTTGAGAAAAATAAAAGCTATTGTGACTGAACACACTGTGACGCCTCATCATGTAGCCTTAGTGCATCAAACCCATTTAATGCCCTCAGAAGTTGAAAAACTGATACGTAAAATTAGTCTGGTATTTGTGGGGTTAAAAAAAGAATTTAAAAGAAGAGGAGGATGAAGGAGGAGTGCTTTCAGCCCCAGGCCCCAACATGATCACTCTCCTTTATGTAACTAGGCCCCAGTGTAGATTCGGGAGTGATTCCTCTGGGGTTTTTTGCTGCCTGTGACTTCTTCCATTTGTGTTTGCCCGAGTGGGAAGTTTATCCAATTATTTTTCTCCAGCCCTCAGGAAAACTTTCAGCTTCCCATTGACAGAGAGCAGACACTGCTGCTCTGGGATGCCGTGGAGAAGCTATCACTCAAGTGCCATGTTGTGCATGACCCATGTCGGGATGATGACCTCTGAGAAGAAACAGTAGATAATCTTGAAAAAAAAATTAAGACTCCCTTCTGGGCAGGTTTCTTGAAAACACTGTCCTGCTGGTCATACTTCAGGTCAGCAATTCATGTGGGCTAGGGGTAGGAGCTGGGAGCAGAGCTCTTGGCTGCAGAGGCAACCTCAGTTTTTGTGGGACGGAAGTCGTGGAGGGTGGAAATGGCAATGACTGGCTGGAAGAAGCATTATCTGTCTGGCTCTAAGACATCTATCTGCTTCCTGCTTTCCATCGCCAGACCACACTGAATTGGAAAAAAGGCTACAAAAACGTAACAAATAATCTTTCCAAAGCCATAAATATAGGGAAAAAGTATCCATTCACAGCTAAATAAAAATAAAAGTAATACTACATAACTTCTGCAAGTTACAGGCAGGGGAGGATTTAATTCATCATTGTGAGCAGTCCCATGTGACATTTTCAAGCACTCCTCAGTAAAATAAAGCAAAAACCAATTTATTTCTTTGCTGGACATCTACTTAGATGTCCTGGAGATCAAAAGAACCTGTTGACATTTTGAATTACAGTTCCTCATCTTTGTTTTACTTCCTAGGTTTCTATATCACCTGAGCTGGAATGAGAAGCATCTGGTGGTGGTGGGGAGCGGGAAACTCTTTGGAGGAGGAGATGGGCTTGGTGCTATGATCAGTACTTTGCCTCTGCTGATTCCTTTGTTTCTGTGAGGTTGGGAGGGTCACCAGCTTGGGAGCACTGGAGCACAGTCTATTTAGGTAGTATATGAAACAGAAAATATTGTTCACAGGTGTTACAGTATTTTGGCCTAAGGGTGGTGTGATAATGTAGCACACCTGCCATGTGTCAGCAGCTCATGCAATTTCTTTTTTTTTTTCTTTTTTAATTTTGGATTGATTCTGTTTTCTGCTCAATATCAGAGAATATGAACTTCTAACGATCTGATGCCTGAAGCACACTCTGTCTCTGTAGCATTAAATACAACTTTTAAGTAAGGAATGATGAACGGGGAGCTCCACGTGAACACTTGGCTCCAGAGCAATTCAGAAATGTCAAAACATCACATAAATGTAACCTGAGTAATCAAAGTCACTTGTCTGCAGAAAACCAGAGTATGCCACTGAGGGCTTGCTCTGTCTTTTTCAGTTCTTAAGTGAAATATTTTTCAATTTGTTGTAATCAAAGCACTACAAGCAATTTTGTTGTGTTTTCTTTTGTTTGTTTTTATTTATTTATTGGAAAAAAAAAGCCAAACAAAAACCAAAATCCTGAAATGGTGAAGTCAGTGGTGTTTCTATGCAGTTCTCTCCTGATCAGCATCTGTGGGATGCTGCTGTAGTTTCCATTCCTTCATTTCCCTCTCCTCCTCCTCACATCTGCCTCTGCCCACCCACCCCCACCCTGTAATTCCCTGTTGCTTCTCAGCATGCTTATTTATTGAGTTATTTGTGTATTGTTTCTGCTCCCACTTACCTTCCTGCAATTGCGGTATTTATACAGATCAAAGGCTTTTGGTGAGCAGACGCCTTGCTGGACTCTGTTGTGGGCAGCAGTTTCTTGTGTTTCTCAGGAGTCCTCCTTTTATCTTTGGGAGGTGGAGGAGGGAGTGTCCTTGTATTTGGTGTTGGTTTTTCTTTTTCAATGAATGAAATAGCCATCAGGCTTGGGTTTAATCACTGTGTTCTTCTACAGTTACACCCAGCTCTCCCAGGCGTGTGTGTTATCACCAACCTGCAGAGTTAGTTTCTCCTAGATAGAAGCAGTTTGCAGGAACTATAGCATGATGGGAGGGGGTTTAGTTGCCACTCTTGGTACCAGAAGATCAGGGGGGCAGAGCCGATCCCCGCTTTAGGTGCAGGGACAGCTGCATGCTGTGCAGGAAGACCTCTACAGAGCTTTTGGTAGGAGAATGCGATTTCCTTCTTCCTCCAATAAATCTGTGTCTGCCTGTAGGGGAAAACTGCCTTGATCAGCAGGGTGGGAAAGACCAGCCAAAATGAGTTATGGTGGCCTGATTTTTCTTGTAATCCTAAGAAATTAGGGTAGCCTTGGGGTGCTCTCAGTGATATGACCTCCAGAAGGTGATCCGATGTCTTCAGGGAAGCTAGTCAATCATGCTTTTCATAAACCTGGGAGGGGCAACAAAAATTCTGTGTTTTGTGATTAGGAGAAACCACTCATCAAGAGAGAAAACCAGACATGGGTAATTTCATTGAATCATAGAAATGAAGGGTAAACAAGAAATAAAAATCTTGTCCTGTGCATCAGATGCTCTGAAGCAGAATCCGTGTATGTATTTTGAAGTCAGAGTTGCCAACACAAGTGGGAGTTCAGCTAAACCAACAAAATTTTAATTGCTCATGCTTTGTAAAGACGCAACAGATAATTTTGTTGCTTCTGTTTATCTATACATAAATCTCCAGTGATGACTGCACATAGCTATAGATAGCCTCTTCTTGACTGTGATTGTGGTTGATATACCATCCACTGCAAATCCCACTTGATGCCAATCAAAATCTTGCCCCACTGTTAGCAAATGCTTCATTACTTGCTGTCCGCAAGAGGCTTGTATGTACTGAGAAGCCCTTAGCAGCTCCCCACTTTCCTCTTCCCAGAGTAAACAAGCTCCTTAAAGGTTTTTTTCAATGATGACCTTTTCTAAACCTGTTATTGGTTTTTTTTCTGTTGTTTTTTCTTGGCATTCTTTAATGTGTATTTTTCCAAAAATATGAAGCCCAAACTGAAATATGGTATGCTATTTACTTCTCCCTGGTTCTGCAGAAGGCAGAGTATCTCCAGTCTGAAATTCATCTTGCTTTATGAGAAACTTCAGATCCTCATGTTACTTCATTCCTGCTGCCCAGCCCATAGTTTCTCCATTGCTTTTCTCATCTGTGGTTCCCACTCCATTTGTTGTTACCCTTATGGGAGCATAGAAAGGTTCAGGTTTTCTGTTAGACTGCTTAAACCTGGTGAGGATGCCAGCAACCTGTCTCAGCCTCCCCAGCGTGATGCTGGGCACAGCTCAGGCACTCTCCCTTCACTAATACTTGAAAGAGCTGTGACTCCTCAAATCAATAACTTCTCACAGGTTGTCATCATGCTAACTGTTCATACTCTAAGGCCTGGATTTTTTTAATCACTTGAACACCTTTTTTGTTTTTTTCACTTTTTTTTTTTTCTTTTAATCATTTAAGCTATTTGTGTGGTTCACTCATGAAAAAGTCATGTGGCGTTGCTTTAAAAGCCTTTCTAAAAATAGGCTCTGTCGCCTGTACCACTTAGTTTTTATCAGCCTGGGCAGATGCCCTGTCAGAGAGAGTGAGAGAAATATTACACTAGTTTGACGTGATTTTTTAATGCATTCATGTTGACTGTTTGTTTTGTTTTTTTCTAATCTCATTATTTTTACAGGATTAGAAATCCTTTAGCAGTGTGCTCCAGTAACTTCTCTGGTATTGAAAGTACACTGTCATTTCTGGATTTTCCACCCCCAGTTTACTTTTTAAGATCAGGTGCTGCATTAGAATTGATTTTTTTTTTTTTTTTTGGACCTTACGCGGCCCCTTGGGCAGTTAATGACTGAGAGAAGATTACTGGTAGATCACCAAGCACTGTAGGGACGTTTTTAGTGGTTCTTGTGATTTGAAATCACCTTGCTTAATGATGTGTTTGCTCTGTTCTTCCCTTACTCCATTCAGCTTGTGCTTGTTCATCCTGCACGCCAGGTGAAAGATGCCCAGCATACCTGGTCCCAACTAGCTGCTGTGAAATGGGGCACTGAATAGTAATTCAGCCTTCCCAGTATTCACTAACAGGCCTGGTTTTCCTTCTAGTGTCTTTATAGATCCTCTTATTGTTTGCCACATCTCCTGCTGACTGTAAGTCACTTTGCATCTTACTCTTCATTTCTCCTTTTATACTGATGATGGCCAGTACATGGTTTTCTTAACTGAGTCATGTGTCCTTCATTCTGCTTTGGTGTATGATCCCTCTTTGACATATATGGTGTGTTTCCCTATGCATATAATTTAGAAGCTGTTGAGGCTTCCAGTCTCCATGCTTGCTAGCAAGACAATAATCTCTCAGAAATGCTCAATTGCATTTTCTTTTTGTGGTGGTGCCAGAGAGCTACATGTGTACCTAGGATGGGAAAGTTTTAGGGCTCTCTGAAGAGTGTGTTTGTTGGTTTTAAGGTTACTTCTACATCTTCTCTCGGTTATGTGACTCTTTCCTCAGAGGTTGCCTTGACTTATTCTTCTTTCACCTCCACTGAGAAACTCTAAAAACATCTGTATTTTACACCTTTCTAGGAAGCCAAGCTAATATTTTAATTCATACTAAGTGCTGCAGCTCCTTCAACAAACCTTATCATATTGCCTATTAACACAATCACAGAATGGTAGGAATTGGAAAGGACCTCTGGAGGTCATCTCATGCAACCTCTCATCTCACTAATACTGGTTCACCTAGATCAGATTAGGCAGGAATGTGCCTAGATGAGTTTTGAATATCTCCAGAGAAGGAGACTACAACCACTCTGGACAACCTGTTCAAGTTCTCTGTCACTCTCAAAGACTTTTTTTTTCCATATTCAGATGGAATTTCCTGTGTTCGTGTTTGTGCTCATTGGCCCGTGTCCTGTTACTAGTCACCACTTAGAGTCTGGCCCCATGCTCTTACCACCTGTCCTCTAGATATGAACAAGCACTGTTATGATCCCCTCTCAATAGTCTTTTCTCCAAACTAAATAGACCCAGGTGGGCAGTCTATCTAACATGGCTGTGAGGCTTTAGCCCTCATCAACCAAGCCAATCATGTCATCATTGAAAACTATCAAATTAATGAGGTGTGATTTCCCCTTGGTGAATCTTTGTTGACCACTCCCAATAACCTTCTTTAACACCTCCCTGAAGTCTTTCTCCTGCACCTGTGCTTGGACCCATGGGTTGTGCCTCCAGGTCATATAACCTGGAGCATGTTGTGCTGGCACAGTAGCAGCTCATCCAGTGTTTTTATGAGTTAAAGGATAAGGGTTGAGCTTGTTGAGCTTGCTGGGCTAGAGCTTCGCTACCATGTTATACAGGCTGCCCGCTGAAGCCCAGAGTTTCCTCTTTCTCATGCTAGGGAGATTTAGCCTTCCCAGCTGAGCCACCCATTCCCCATCTTCTGCTGTTGCTGACATGAAAGAGGCAATGGGACCATGCAGTTGAGATGAGGCGTCCAGTTGCTTTTTTGGCATGGTTTCACAGCCATGTCCATTAAGCCACATGTCTGACATTCATTTGGTTTGTTAGTGTCCACTGAAGAAATTTGAACACTGGGAAGATGCCTCCTCTGCCTGACCTCCAGTGCTGATGGATGGTGATGGGTTCAGAAAGAGCCAGTCTGAGCTTGTGCTGAAGTGCAGCAGAGGTCCTGCATCTCCCAGGGCTACTTGGACCATGGTTTTGTGGCTTCTGTGCCTCCTGCACCTGAGAGCAAAACTCAAAGCAAATTAAAGAGCATCGATGAAAAATGTTTGTTTTCCCAGTAAGGAACCCAACTGGGAGGAAGTGAGCTGAGACTTTATGCAGTTTGATGATGAACAGTTTTTCTTTCAAGCTTAGAAGTCAGTGTTCTGGCTTGTATCCTTTTCTTGAAACATATTGACATTGCTGTTACTGCTCATGGTGGCAATATTGTTCTCCATATGCTCTTCTCATCACCATCTCATCATTATTGGATAAATATGCCTCTCATTATGCAGAACATTATTTTTGAAGTATGGAATCATTATTTCCTTACGCAAATCCCAAATTTGCACCTTTGCAATGTTTTATAATGATCCTTAGAAATTGCTGTAATTAAAGGAGAATTTTTAACAAAGAGAATTAATTAGATCAAAGAAGCATTTAAATGTAAATCATTAATTTCTGCATTACAGGAAATAGTGGCTATGTATAGTTCATTTAATTGTGTTTTATTCAATCTTGTTTTGTCATTGCATCAGAGTTTATTCAGAGTTAATTTGCAATTTCTTCTGTAATGTGATTTTAGTTTGCTTAATATAGCAGATATTTTCACTAGGATGTATTTATATGTAAATAAAGGTTTATTCATGGCTGCTGGGTTAATTAAACTCTGGACTCTGCTGTCAATTAGCTGTGAATTTTGTTGCTGAGACAGATGCAGCCCGGAAGGTCTATTCTTTGAAAACAGGAGGCAAGGAGTCAAATAACTTGTTGGATGTGTGGATACATACAGTAGATTGTGGCTGTCACTTGCTGGAGGGGATCAAGTGACATACCTTGGGCTTTGCCTGCTCAGAGTACTATTAACCCAGGACAAAAAGAGTTTGGTTCCCATATGGAGAAAATTAAACAATGTGCTTTAAGTCCATAGCAAGTAATTGATAATGGAAGCTGTCATCTTTCTGCTTGCAATGTGCTGGTAGTTGTGAGTTGGTGTGTTGGAAGGTTTTAGGATGTAAGCTTCATGCAAGTGATTTGCAGGGTTTGTAATACTTATGTAATGTCTTTGCTTTGTGTAGTGTTTAGAGTATGAAAAGATTTCTTTTCTGGGCTTCGACCAAATAAAAATGTAGTTTTTTGGAGGTTATTTATAGTTTTAAATTATTTTTTGCAATACCTTAATTTATATTTTAAAACTTTATACTGGTGAAAGTCCAGATATCTTTAACTTCATTTGTAATTAGTCAATGCAGATTAAAGTAAACTAATTCTTCTTAATTCTCCTGTTCACTAAAAAAAAAAAAAACCAAAAACATTTGATTTTCATTCTGAATGAATTCTGTAGGCAAATTTACTTTAGTCTTAAAGTCAAGTATTAGCAGCATCTGTGTTAAGTTTGGACTCAGTTAATCTTTTGGAATCTGAATACTGGGTTGTAAGCCAAAACTTAGCTATCCAAGAGCACATCTGGCTTGCATAGTAATACCTCATTTGTAAAAGTACTCTTAGTTTCTTTTTGTTACTTTCTTGTCATTAGTTTGTTTTTTGTTTGCTGGAAAAGTGGAATTTGATACAGGGGCTTTTCTGGCAACAGGAAACGTTTAAGGAAATTCAGTGATTTCTTTCTTCCTGTACTAAAATTCACATTAGAAACCTTGGTTTTAGTATGTAGCCAGGAATGGTAAACTAATAAAATGATAACAAGAAATTCTTATCAATTACGTGTGCTTGACAAATATATAAACACTACTGGCTGTTCTGTCAGTTTTGCTGCATGCAAAGAAAGAGTATTTATGTTGTTAAATTCCTTAAGATTGCTGTTATTTCTTCCAGTAACTGAATACCTCTTCCTAGGAAGATTGCTGTGCCATTTATGTAAAAACAAAATGCTTTTAAAGTTCATTTGGATAAGCAGCTGTTTGCTGAGGAAGGCAAAACAAGCCTATTGGTTTGCACACAGAGACGAATGTTATTTTATGTTATTTTGTAATGTAGGTATTTCCAACTAGAGGGAAAGAGATAAACCTTAACAATACACACATCACAGGAGTTTGTAAGAAATTTTATTTGAAATGTGTTTGCTCTTCCTTTGTTTATGTCTCTATGATAACAGAGTGAAATCAATATTATCTTTTTCTCAATATTTGTTATTAGATATATTAGTATGCGAGGGAAGGAAAGAAGACATTTGGAAATGGGTAACCTTGGGTTAATTAAATCCATCAGCTCTCTGACTAATGGCAGGAATATTGTATCCAGGGAATCACTTATGCTAAAGGATGTGATAATGCACAAGAAGTTTTTTAACAAAAGCCTCTTGTAGCAAGTGAGGACTTGTGTAACTGGAAAGAAAACCAGACCCAGAGACAGTCCTGTGAGGCTCTGTGGGAGCATCCCAGAAGAACTTGTGAACTGCATTTGTTTTTGCTTGAGATGCAAAATTGCAACTGCCAAGGAAAGTAAAATTTGTTATGTCATGCAACATGAAGTTGTGTTTTGTGGGCTAATTTAAATGACTATGTTTCCATGCTTGTGAACAGACAGGATAGAAATGTGCATTAAGAAAGAAGCCATAGAAGTTGCAAAAATGAAGTTCCAGATAGGCAGTGGTGGCAGCTGAAGGAAAACAGACTTTATGATTCAGCTAACAATCTGATCCTACAAAGATTCATGCCCCAGGATACTTGGGGTGACTGTTTCCAAACAGCAAGTATGATTGTTACCTTCTAGCTTGCTCTACATTATACCAATAGGGAAAAAAACCTTAAAAACAATCTCCAAGACAGCTTCATACATAACGTTTTGTTTCAACCATCTAAGCCATTTGTAGTTGTTTATGATTGATTTTGTAGCTGTTAGTTTTTGTGACTTGCTTCATGCTTATTTTTTAGAAAAGAAAATGTGCTGCAAGGGGAGTTTTAATTGAATTCATTATTTGATTAATTGGTATTTCATATCTTCATGCACTCATACAAAATGTTCTTTCAGGTTGGCAGGAGAGACCTGGGACGTTTGTAGAGAGCTGTGTGCTTTTAAAGCAAGGCAGCCATAATATCATCTGATGAAGAATAGTTTATTCCATGTTGTTCTGACAGATGGGCAAGACAAAAACTCTAAGAGATTAATGTTGTTCTGCAATTTAATTTTTAAGGCATACAAAAAAGAGTGGCTTTATAAAATTGAAAATGGAGGATGGGTTTGTTTGATCTACATTGGAGAAATTTGTTTATGCTTCCTTCGTAGCAAGTTGGATGACGTTGTGCTAGTATGTGATTTATCTCAGCTTAAAGCAGGCATCTAAAATAGGTCAGATGAATCGCTCTGAAACATCTGGTTTTCTCTTCCGTATTTAAAGTGACCGTCTCAGATGTGGACATGAGAAGTTTGATGAGATGAATGCCTTTCTGACTGTCACCTTTTAAAATTCATGAGCATTGCTTTCTGTAGATGCCAAATAAAATTGTTTAAGCAGTAAGTTTTAGGGGGTAATTTTGATATAACTGCCAGTTTGAGTGTACGAATGTGTGATTTATTCCTGAACCAGTGTGTCACACCTTAATGTGTGGCATGGCCTGAAGCATAAATCCACTGTATGTGCTTTCTAATTCTGTTTCTCTTTTGTCCTATTTTGTTGTGCAGGAGGTAGGAATGTGCACCCCTGCTCTTACATGTGAGGCAAAAACCGAGTGCTGTGCATTTACTTTGTTTACTCGAGGGCTTGGCCTTGAAAGTGGAGAATGCATAAAAGAGCTTGAAAATACTAATTGGCCTCATTTGAAATGTTTTCTTTTAAGCAGTGTCACTTACTAAACATTTAACTAGAAGGAAAAAAAAAAGCCCTGTATCTTTTTTGGTTTTCTTCAATAACCCTGTTTCTAATAGTAAACATTGTAGTGTACACTAGGAGTTGGTATCAGCTTCCTAGCAGATGAATGAGCAGATGGATATTCTGTGAAACTACCTAGAATTACATAGTAGCTATAATTACCAGGATAAAGAAATCATGGCCTGATGATGAGCAGAAATAGACTGGAGCAGACTGCTTTGTTTTTGAGTTGCTTAAAAGCAAAATGCTCAAGGATAAGCACATAAGGAGTAAGAGCATATGAATAACAAATGATAAGAGCAGATTCTATTTACTGAGCTGGCACAGAATCTGCTTTTCCAAAAAGCTGGTTTTGATGCACAATCGCGGTATAGTTTAAAGTTGGGGTTTCCTTCTATATAGTTTGAGAATTAGTGCCAACCACATATTTGTAATTAAGCTCTTTAATTGAAACAGTTAAGATTTTTATTCAGTATTGCTAATGTTTTCATTTTTATTTTAATACTGGACAAGGTTAAGTCTAAAACATCCTTTTCACATTCAGGGAAAGATATATTCTCTTCATTTTAAGTCAAAAACTTAGAATAACTTAACAGAAGTATTTATCTTTTCTTTTGGATACTCCATTGCTTAGAAAGAAATGACAGAAGTGTGGGTGAACTCAAGTGAGAAGGACAGAACAGTGCCTGAGGACAGTTGTATTTTTGTGGTGATGTTGGTGGGCCTGCTCCAGATGTTTCTAGTGTATGTGCTGCCTGGAAGCATCAAAAGTACTTGAGTCCATTTCCAAAAGGAGTGCAGGAGTTGAGGAGCTGAAACCCTGTTGATTTCAGTGTAAAGAAAATGTTTCTTGATGTTTCTTCATGGCTTACAAACCCAGACTGCTGTGAATTGTGTTGGATTTAAAGCCCTCAATCACATGCACTTTTCTCCACATGTTGCTCTCCTTTTATGAACTATATAGAGCTGTATGACTGTATCTGACTTCAGTGTAATTCCTATAATGTCTGTATATTATAATGTCGAATAAGATTTTATAGCAACACTCATTTCTTCAGTTTATAGATGGGTTTACATCTGGTATTTTGGACCAGGTAAGCTCTCCTGATGATAGTTCTTGGGCCAGTAGTAGGGGGGACATAGTAAGACTAACTCTTTTGGCATGACATTTCTCCATTTGTTAAGCTTAGCCTACAAATTCACTGCCATGAGACTATAATCAGAACATCACTTTGTTTTACAGAATAACCAACCATGACGACAGAATCGGGATCAGATTCTGAGTCCAAGGATAAAGAGCAGGATCAGCAGGAGAACCCCGTACAGCAAGGGGCAGCTGAGACCCAGCCAGAGGACCAACAGCAGCAGCAGCAAGAGCTGAGCGACGAGCATCAAAACGCTCTTGAGCAGTTCTCAGCTGTAGCAGCCCACAGCACCCCAGTGAAAAAGGAGGAGGTAAGAGAGTCCATTACCACTGCATCCAGGTTGCTGTATGCCCATGTATTGCTCCTGGAAAATATGGAGCCTGATGTGTTGGGAGTGGAAGTGTACCTGCAGATATGCAGGGGAGGCTGTTTGATGTGATGCCGTAGATCTTGATTGGTTGGTCTTTTGCATTTAAAAAATAACAGTTTTTAAATTAATGCCTTGCCCTGTTCTTTCAGTGTCAATTGCTATATTCAGCCACCATCCAGAGCTGATGCAGAGCATATTTTACAGTAAAACCTTTCTTAAAATCAGATACTGCAAGTTAAGCTGCCTCCAGTGTTTAAATAAAAGGGCAGACTTATTAAGCATTTTTGATCCTGTGCAGTAGATAGAAAACAGGGCAAATTTTTAAGATGCTGGAAATGTTTTCATAGTCCGTTTCTTCTTTGATACCTGCCGAAAACTGATTTCATGCCTGCTTGTCTGATGCATGAACCATGAAAAACCTGTGGTCCCTTAAGTTTCTCATAGTTCTGGAATTACTCTATTATAATTACTGTAACTTTTCATGTAATAGGTTTCAGAATAGCTATCACATGCTTTTCCTTTTGATTCATTGTTGGGCTTTTTGAATTTGTGGAAGCTGGCTTTCTCTTTCCTGTTAATAATTTCCAGTCAATAGGAATAGCAGGCATTGTTCTTCATGGATAAGTGACACACAATTAATGAGGTACCTGCAAATTGCATCCCTGAGCTCCATAAGGCTATGACCCTCATCTGATCATGTTCACCTTTGAAGAATGGAATAAGTCTGTCCAACTCCTCCTCTTCTCCACCCTTTTAGAAGATCAGATTGTCTGAAGTGAGGTCCTGCTATTTTACCTAGTTGGGAGACTTTGCTGGTGAAGCAAGCAGATGTCAGGAATTACTTAAAGGTAGCATGAGTGCTCCCATAGAGGTTTTTGGGGGCTGTGGTCTTGAGGTTTAAGCTTTTGTAGGAAGAGATACAGCCCAAACTTGGGGTGCGAGCATTTTAAATAAAGTATTTTTGTGTCTTCCTGGTTTAGGGATCCATTACATAAATGCTTGGGACAAGAAATGTGTCTGGCCCAAATTAAGAGAGTTATAATGTCTAACTTATAATATCAGATGAGACAGATATAACAGGGCAGGATTTCTGACGTTTATTGCTATTGGAGATCAACCACTGGAAAAGCTGTGTTTTGGGGTTTTTTTTTCATTGTTAACCATTTTTACCTTAGAAAAGCCCTGATCAGGCTCACTCCAAGCCCACCAAAAACCTCTCTTCTCTTGCCCTTGTATCCGCTAGTTATGCTTAAGGGTAATTTTGGTCTCTGAAATAGATCAGAAACTGCATGTAGTTGGAGGAAAAGTGGCAAGGCTATTTCTCCAAAAGGAAAAGGTGCTGCACAAAGTGATCATTAATTTAAAGTATAATTCTATCAGGCCTAGGTATAAATAATAATTTCATTTTTCCAGACATCTTCAGTAATCTTTCCGCTCCAACTTTCTTTTTATCTGAAACAAAACAAATTCCACAATAACCACAGGAGGAAAAAAAAACAACCCTTAGGCATCAAACCTGTGTGCCAGTGTTTCCAGAGCTGTGAGTTTGGAGACCTGAGATGTTCTCATGTGCTGCCTTGTCCCTTCTTTTTCCGAAAGATGGGTTACTTGTGCACCAGTATCTGTGGATGCCTTGGTAGAGAAACTGAGTTAGTTAAGGGATATGTGCAACCTTCCCATTGAGAATATTAGATGGAATCCAGAGGTCCCTATTGTGAGCTGCAGTGATTTGCCCAGTGTATTTTGTAGTGTCTTAAGTGTCTGAATCACAGGAAAGAACCACTCAAATGCAGTAGTACTAAGACAGAGCTATGGGCAACGGTGTGATTAAACAAGCCAAAGAATAATGGGTATCATTCATTCTTGTAGTCTGTAATCACAGAAAGAAAGTTGATGGCTTTTGCTGTTGCTTGTATGAGAGAACCTCAGGACAGAAGATTAAAGTTACCAATCTATGATGGTGGATTTTTGTTGTCATTCTATGCACATTTTAATGAAGATTAAAGGGCTTCTTCATGTTGAGATTAGCAGTTACTGCAGTCCTTTCTGTCAGGTATAATAATGCAATTTCAGTATCTTCCTGCCTTCATATCTCATTGAAAATGAGCATGAGGGCATTGCATGCATTGGGCTCTGACATCTCTGAACAGTTATCAGAGGAAGATGAGATTCATGTGTTGTTCAAGCTGGGTAATATCACTTCATGCCACAGTGAGAAGCCATGAAGTGTCTAAGACCATCACTACTGAATCCTGTGGCTTCAAAGACTTCTTTGAGAGGGGGGTCCAGCTTCAGAAGGGGGTGAATGTACTGTCTCATAGTACAATACAGTAATAAAGGTTGAGGTGAGACAGTTTATGTTCAAAAACCACAAACCCTGAAGCACCTTGTGCTCCATTAGAATTGAGTCCATGACACTGAAAATACTGCTAAAATACAGCACAGAGCTATCTTGGGCAAGATTTTTGGAGAGAATGTAGCTGTGCTTGCAGAGTTCAAAATAATTCACTGAGTACTTGGGTTTTTCACCAGACACTTTTTTTTTGTTCCCAAGATACCATGATGTCAGGTTTCTTTAGGAAGAAGAGCTTAATACAGTCTGAAAGCACCTCAATGCCTGAACATGTCAGCATAGTTTGGGGGATCATCTCTAATAGTTCTTGGCATGTTTTGTTCTGCAGACAAAAGAGAGAAAATCCTTTGTATGACTTTAACATAGACATGTTCCCCTTATTTTAATGTAGAAAGGGACCTTAATGAACAAAATTAGCTCAATACTATACCCATAAGCAAATGTCTGCTGTGGTCTTGAGATACCAAGTGTCTTCATGAAGGAAAATGATCAACTGTCCACTAGGATACAATGCAGGCTGAAGATGGCTCTGAAATCTTCATGGCTGCTGTGTGCCCTTGTTATTGCAGAGTATCAAGCAGCTGTCATGTTTTCTTGGAAAAGTTTATTTCCATGCATTTGGGTATTTGTGTTGGTTCTTCTATAATGGGGCAAGATATAAACTCTTACAGGAGAGAACTATTGAGCCACAGGGCATGACTATATTTTTTCCAATCCTGGAGTGACATTTGCACCCACACGTGTGCACCTGCATCTTCCATGGCAGATTTTTCTAAGAAAATGTACAGAAATCATCAAAGAGCCCTTCTGCCCACCAGCAGAAGCATAGCTCTTCATGGAAACCAGTAAGGAGATGTTCTCAAGCTTGTTTTCCACTAGGTGCAGTAGGTTAAATCACTTGCCAGCTGGCCATAGTTGCAGTAGAGTGGTAGCTGGCCTCAAGCCTTGCTCTGAGCCTGAGGGGACTGTCCCCCTTCAACATAGCTGCTGTGAGCATTAAATACTCAGCAAACAGTTAATCCACTGACATACATTGTGCCCTTCATCTCCTGCCAACCTTCGAGTTATGTGAGGACCTTGACATCCAGACACATTAAATATGTTGGAATGCTGGAAAGTCCTCCAGTGCTGGAACTAGATGGGGGAAGAGCAAGCTGGTACTGGGCTTCTCCTGAGCCATAACATCCATGGCTCCAGGGATGAGACATATTTTAAAAGAAGCTTTTGTCTTATTTTTTTGTCTCTAGTCCCACTTTCTTCTAGTCTTCCCACTCAGGGAAGCCCAGGAGACCTTCACTGTATCCTCTTCCCTGGGGAAATAGGAGTGTGGGTCTTGTCTTGCCTCTTTGCAGTTTGCTGGGTCTTTGGTGGGCGCTGGTACTGTTTGTAGAAGTGCCAATTCCAAATCCCTCTTTCCCTCATTCTCTTGAAGGCAGGAGGGGAAGCTCACAGCTTGTTTGTATGAAATCTCTTGGGTAAAGTTCCCTGTGATTTAACACTGTACTGTTGCTGGTGGTTATAAGATGCAAGATTATTTTGTTCTCAAAGAAGATTAAAGCTTTTGGATGGATTTGCTCCATTCTCATGAAAGTTTATTATATACACTGAATGGAAACAAACTTCAAGGATTAATTGACAATGTATTTCCAGCAATGCTTGTTCCTTATTATACTGAAATAATTCAGAGCCAATACAGTTGGCTATTTTTTTAGCCTTGTAGTGAGATAACAGAAAGATGTACTATTTTTTTTCTCTTTTTGAAATTGCATTTAAGCTTTAGCTTAGGTATTACTGCAGTCCTGATGAGGTTTTGTTTGAAGACTATCAGGGGCATAACGGATGAGAAGGGTAATAACTGTAGCACAGTGCCATTGCTATGAAGGATGAAATGCTGTAGAGAGGTTCTGGCTTTCATCTCATGCTGTGGAGAGGACTACAGACTGTGCTGCAATGAAGCAGCTTTTCAAACAGCCTGACCCTCAGATAAACCCAACAAAAAGTAATGACCAATGTTCCTTCTCTCCCCTTTTTCCTGCAGTGTATTTGTCTTTCAAATAGCACCTACTTCTCCATGGCTTAAAGGTCTCATCAGCCATCTGTAGAGACCAAAATTCATCCTCTCATCCAATAGTTATTACCCATTAGCCAGCTGACTGCACATAAAAGTAGCTTATACCCTCACTTCCACCCTATTTATTTAACCCTTTGCTTGCACTCTTGGGAAGCCTTTAACTGTCCCATGCATATCAACATCCCCTGTCAACTCACACTATTAGGGACTGTCTTCTCACTGACAGTGAAATTAGTGGAAGCCTGATGGTCTTTTCCTATTCTATATGACATCATGGAAATGTATGATTTAGTAGGTATAGGACTTTAATATCAGGAATTTCTGTTCTTGTTCATCACAGTGTTTATTAATTATTTCCAATGGGAGCAGGCCCAAGCAGTCCAAGTGGGGCTTTGTGCCTATGGAAAAAGTAGAAGCCCACATTATTTTCATGCATGCTTTTCCTTCCTGGGGTATTTTGGATGTGCATTTTGGAGTGAGAGAGAGGAGTGGGAAGAATATGGAAGATCTTTCCAATAGATGAGGAAGACACTGTCCTGCGTGAGCGACTTTCTTATCCAAGCCCTGCTCTAGGCTCACTCCAATGCTTGAGTGTAGGGTTCATAGGATACTGTGTGATCAATTTATCTCATCTCAAAATATATCTATCTTTCTTTTTATAGGCCACAGACAAAGAACAGGAGCTTGCTGCTGCGAGTGCAAAACAGCTGGAATACCAGCAGCTAGAGGACGACAAGCTTTCTCAAAAATCATCATCCAGCAAACTTTCCAAGTCTCCTTTAAAGATTGTCAAGAAACTGAAAAATATGCAGTGCAAAGTGACACTCCTGGATGGATCGGAATATGCGTGTGAAGTAGAGGTAAATTGCATTTTGTTTTCTCTTTTTCATCCCATCTGGAGGAAAATATTTGAAATTAGATTCCCAAATCTAAGCAAAAGAATGAATGGCCTGGTATCTCAATGATGCCAAGCACAGACATGCTTCTGTTGTTTTCTCTGGAGGCTGAAGACGTTACACAGATTTAAACTGAAGGGGAGATCATGAGCAGACCCTGGAACAGCCAGAGACTTCAGATTAATTTCATATCAGCACATGCCACAACAGAATATAGAAAGTTAATTATGGGCAGCAAAGGCCATACATAAAGAAGGATCTGATCCCATAGGGCTTCTCTTCTCCTTAGTACTCTGCTGAGTTGTGACTCATGTTGGGTCACTGCCCAAACAGTGATTTCATCATGAGATGAGCAGGGGCATGAAAGACACTCAGGGGAGTGCAAACAGCAGTGAGAGTGGCGAGTTTTATGTGTTCCTCCACTATATCTCTGAATCATAACTGTGTCTGAATGCTAGTGGCAGAGAGTTACTTATGGTTTTCTGTAAGGAAACTTGTCTTTCTTACTGGGATTTTGTCAGGACACTATTTTTGGAAGGGATGATCTTTGCAGCACTATCTCTTAGGAACCCAGCTGTGATTGGGCAGGCCTATGGTAAGAGGATGCTTTGCCTTCAACTCCAGAAAGCCAGGGAAAAGCAGAGCATGAGCATATTCAGCATCTCATGGTGGATGTGAGCAAATCTAGCTCAGAGTGAACCCAATTCTCCATTCAGCCTTTCCAGCCATGTCCCTGAGGTGCCTGGACCTGCTTGTCCTGAGCCTGCTGTAGGTCAGGAGGCCACAAGAAGCAGCCATTAGAGGATGGATGTGTGTTGGGGACTCTGATGTGAGCAAATCTCTTTAGGCAACCACAGAGTTGGCAGAGAAAAAAGCCACCTAGTGAGGACAGAAGACTGTAAAGCTAGCCTTCAGTCTTGAATGTGGAACCTGCAGGAACATGGGAGAGATGGCAGAGGAAATGGGTATCTGACTAGGAGCCAGGTGCCTTTAGAATCATGTTGCACTCAGCCCTTGCATCCTACAGCTGCTTTTGTTTTAAGCCCTCTAACCCTGGAGAGGGACAAGCAAAGAGGAACTTTTGTTACACAGTGTTACAATTTGGTCTAAATTTTTCCACACAGGAGCTGTGATTTTACTGCTCTTACATCACCTTAGCAGTCATGCTTTCGAGTTATCTTTTAGTTTCACTGGCCAGGCCCTTTGTTGTTTCCTTCAGACTAGCAATAGCTGTCTGGTCACATGCTTTTGTGACTATTAAATTGTCTTTTCTTGACCCACGGTTCCAGTTTTGTTTGTGAGTGGTAGCATACAAACTGTTAAGCAAGAAGAATGACTATACCAGCTTTGATGGAAAGAGTCAAACTTGTTTCAGCTTTTACTTCTTGGTTATAGAATGTGACTCGCTTTTTTGGAATACAATCAAGCAAATTTTACCAAATAGGATTTTAATGGAAATCTTGTCTAGCAGCCTGAGCTTTATGAGAATTTGAGATGGAGCAGAAAGGGAGATTTGTTGTGTTCGATTTCCTCTTACTCAAAAAAAATGCTGTGAATAATACTTTCTTTTAGGAAGTCTCACCTTTTCACTACATTTGAACTCTGTTGAAGTGTCAAAGTGCTAGCATATAGAAGCCATCATGTTTTATTGCTTGTCAGATTTCCCTGGTTTGCAAGTTTTTTATAACTCTTGAATAGTGTCCAAATAAATGTTGTATGCATTTTTTCTACTTACACTGCTGAAATATTTTGAAATTTTATTGACTGTCATCAGTAATCATTTCATCTGTTTCTAAGATAGCTAGACGTCCTAGACAGAATGCAGTATTTATGAAAATGGAGTTTCTAAAAGCATGAATCCTGAAATGACAAAGCTATAATGATGAGCAGACCATTGGATGCATTGAAACAGAAGTTGATTTGGGGCATAAATGTTTCAGGAGGTAGTTTAGAGGGCACAAATATTTCAGGGGTAGTTTAGAAGATACAGGTATTTCAGAAAAGAGGTGCAACTGGAGTAGCTGGAGTAACTTTCCGTGCATTGATGAGCTAGAATTTTCATCCTTCCTAGGTGGTATTGTCAGCCTATTGTGTGTACTGAGGATGCAACTGCAGGTAACTCTCTGGCACAGCCTGCTCTGACCCATGGGAACACTTGGTAAATCCCCTGGGGATTACACTTTACACGTGCATAAAGTTCACCTACAGCACAAGGATGTACAGCCACTGTGACTTTGACTCTGCTCTTTCTGCTAGGAAGAGAAAGTGTATACAAAGGGAGTTGGCAGGGCAGGAAAAGTGAGGGTCTGTCTCAAGAGACATGTGGGAAGCTGAAGATGAAGTTCTCTTACAGTAATTTTGTACAATAATGAAAGTTCTGTGGCTGTTTCACAGAAACCCAGTGTTGATGGATGAGAAACAATCTGTCACATTTCAGGAAAATGCTATCGTATTTTAATTATCACCTACAAGTGAATTTATTGGATACCTTTAAACTGGGCAGAAAAAAATGTAGATTGAAAGCCCTAAGTAATTTTGGAGGTCAGTGAATTCCACAAGATAATTCTTTAAAAGAGAGAGGAGGAGGGATAACACACAGCAATCAAATATATTAACATTTTTTTCCTTGTGTTTAAGGAATTTAACTTCATCTTTGTGTGTGGATGGGATAGGGATGTGAGTCAGAAATGTCATCTCATGCTGTTAGCTCCTGTCTTCCAGCTCTCTCGGTGTCATACCCACAGAAGGCTACAAAGCAGTGTAAACTAGACGGGCCAGACTTTTGGAAGCCTGTTTTTGATCTAGAATAATAACTCTGTCGGTGAACCTTGCTTGATTTGGATGTGGGCCAGATATTTTATCCCTCCAGAATTGCATGCCCTGGTCTGGGAGCTGGCAGAGTAGCTGGGGGTAGCATACATCAGCTATTCTATAGAGGACTTTGCAAATGACAAATGCTTTTATATAAGTTAAATATTAATATAATTTAAAGGAGCTTATTGCTCTGAAGTAGAGCACAACCTACAGCTTATCAATTATGTGTTCATCCAGTTAATGACCTGGCAGCTGAAATTGCACTTACTCACAGATTGAGATGCTTCTGAAGCATGTTTGCTTAATGCATACATCCCTTGGTGTCCTTTGTTTCAGAAGCCCCTCTTACTTATTCCATATTTAATGCTGAGCATCTTTACTTCTTTCTGCCATATTTTTCAGTCTCTTGCACATCCAGTACTTTGCATTTGTGACACCAAGACTTTTTCATATTGTATGAGATAGATCTACAGGGGAAAATGTAGCAGAGGTTACTTCAAAGCTGGGGTTAACAGTGGTTCATCTATTGTGGTGTCCTTTAGGTAAAAAGATGTTAAGCAATGCCAGGTAAAAGCTTTCTCTTGAGGCCCTGCAGTGTTACTGCCTGTGTGCTGTATCTGTCCTGACCCAGAAAGTCTTTCATGCAGTAAGATATTACAAAGCCAAAACCAGGTTAAGTAGGCAATCCAACCTGTTCATTCATCCTCCTCCAAAACCATAACTTAGAAGAATTACCATCTGTAGCCTCGCTGCCTCTCTTTTCTGAGAAACTGCAGATGGTAGCAGTCAGCTTATTTAAAGGGGATCTTTCCTTCGAGAGGTGGGATGGCCACCTAATGGTGTTTTCTGTGTCCAGGGACAGCTGTTGACTTTTGGAATATGACTATTTTACTGCATTCTGACATTGTCCCAAATGTTCTATCGAAGATAAACATCCTCAGGGTCACCAAGTCGTTCTCCCATGTCATGAAGATGCTAGAGGTTTGTGACTGAGGCTCTCAGTCACTGGAGTCGATGCAGTCTGCTCAGAAGAATGCTGAGCGGTGATTTCCACCTGGATGTCCAACCCTTCTGAAAGCAGTTCTCCTTGAACTCTTCATTGCCCTCTCCCAGCTGGCATCGGGGTCAGAAAGGCCCTCTGCTTTTTGTCAAATGCAACAAGTCCACAGCTGGGGCCAAAGCTGCACTGCAAAGAGAGTGCTGAAGACTTTGTATTAAGCAAATTAGACCTGTACTTCACTTTTGTTGAAGAGACATAGATAAGCAGGATCCTAGACTGGAGATTGATTTCTAAAAAAAAGACAATAAATCCTCTAGGTTTAAGTTTTTCCAAAGATACAAGGAAACAAGCAGAAATAAGTGATTCCTGAGTTCTTGCCATTTTAAGTAGGGTTTTTCAAGGGACATGATACAGTTACCCTGTTTCTTTGATTTATTTCCCCTCCTCTTCCATCTCCGCTGCATCTCAGTTTTCTGTTATCTGGACTACTCATTTTAATTAAAAGATGCAAGCAGAATCAGCTTTCATCCTCTCCCTTACATGTACACTAATTTGAAGTGTCTTTCTGAAACAGTTTGGAATTTACCTTCATTGTTTCTGCTCTTAACATACAGAAGTTATTAATAGCAAAGTGAGACCAGAAAGTTATAACATAATCTATCTAAATAAGGGGTAAAATAATTAGATTTCATTTTCAAAGGCTCAGCTGTCTGAGCCCATTGATAATTTATACTCTGTCTTCATTCCTCTGCCACTCAGACTTTCTTACAGTGCAGGACACCAGTAAATGAAAACAAATGTTTCCATGGCAGCCTGTCTGGCATCTCTGCAGCCCTACATCAAATGGAGTGAATTGCCCTAGGATTCACATGGGCTGCATTGCATGTAAAAAGCTGACATCACTGAAAGCATTACTGCTCTCCCCTCTTCATGGTGGGTAGGGGTCAGCTGAGGTAGAAAAATACTAGAGATGTACTGTAGCTGCTGGTATGCCTTTGTGATGAACCTCTAGTGACCTCCTCCGGGACAGAAGACTTCATTTTCTCAATGGGTTTCCCTGTTTCTTCAAGTGGCATACTTGAGTTAAAATGATGGGAAGTTTTAGTTCCGTACATTTGAATCATAGAATGGTTTGAGTGAAAAGGGTTCTTAAAAATCACCTAATTCCAAGCCCTCTGCCATGGGCATGGACCCCTCCCACTAGACCAGGTTTCTTTGAACACTTGAGCACTTTGACCTTGAACACTTCCAGGGATGGGTCATCCACAGCTTCTCGGCAACCTGTTCCAGTGCCTCACCACCCTCACAGTAAAGAATTTCTTCCTAATATTTAGTCTACATCTCTTCTCTTTCATTTAGAAAACATTGCTCCTCGTTGTATCACTCCATTCCCTGATAAAGAGTCCCACCCCATGCTTCCTGTAGCCCCCTTTAGATACTGGTAGGCCACTATAATGTGTTCCCAGAGCCTTCTCCAGGCTGAACAAACCCAGCTCTCCTAGCCAGTGCTCCAGCTCTTTTCTCAAAGTTTATAAAACAGACAGAGGCAGACTGGAATCAACAAGTTCCTTTCTGCCCTTCACAACTATGTGCTGAAACTCCTTTTTGAAAGTGATAAAATGGATACAGAATAGATGTATTGTCAAACAGGATGTATTGCATTTTACTTTAATTTTTCCTGTTGAAAAGTGAGAGTACATGGTTCTTCCTTAGAAAAATATGTTGTTAAAATTGTCTTAGGGCAAACTTGAAGAAGAGAGAGCAAACAGACTTCGTTCTGCTCTGCTACCTCTCTAAGAAATGAATAAGAGTGGTGGCTGACTTAAATGCTTCATGTGCCTCTCTTCTCCTAGCTTCCAAATCTGCCTTGCAAGACCTACCTCTGGAAGAGAAACACTTCTGTGTTTCTTTATGGCAGTGGTGGAATGCCTGTCCCTGTTGTTCCCCTCCCCATGCAGTGTCCCAGCCAACCCTTCCCCAGGAGCAGTTTTGTCAGGGACCCGCCATGCCATTTTTGCATGGGAAGTTTAATAACCTTGAATTTCTTACGCATTTTGAGGGAGGCTTTAAGGTCAGGAAGGAAACCTCTGTAATAAGATGCGCTCTGCTTTGTGAAGGATACAGTTTCAGTTACCCCCTGCACATTTTAATTGTTTAATGGATTCCACACAGAGTCTTGCAAATAGCTCTACATGTGAAACTGATTACTGAAGGCAAGAGGGAATTTTTTTTAATAAGTCTTTTCCTTTTGACCTACTCGTTGCTTACATTTCAGTTAATTTAATATGAAGAGCTTTGTTTTAGGTTTTTGTGCCTTCCCCAGGACGTGTCTTAGTAAATGTGACTGGGTTGAGATGCATCGTTGTCGTTACATGGAATTTTTTCCTGTCCCCAGACCGGTTAATTAGGGCTGACTTAGATTAGCCAGGGGATTCAGTTAAGATCTATGTTACCTGACACATGTCAGTAGAAGTCTCAGTATTGCATGATTGTGTTCCAGCTGAACAGAGTTAACACGCGACTCTTCTGGCTTGTTTTTTCCAAACACTGTGTGCAGCTTTTTGAGTTAAAATACTTGTCAAACCAGGAGCCATCATGTTCTGAAAATCAATACCGATGCTTTCAGCTCATAATCAACTGAGAGGCTGAGCAGAAAAAGCCTCTTTGCTTCAGTTTGGTGACAGAAACAAAAATAAATGTGTTATGGCTACCTTTAAAGTGGTTTTTATTTTATATTTTAAAAGGTTTTTCACTGAAGGAAAAGACATTTGAATTTAAATAAATAGAAAGAAATGAACACAAAAAATCACTTCATGTTGAGCCAAGCATTTTGGAAGTGCCACAAGGCAGAGGGATGGAGGATGCTGGTATGACATTAGCAGGACTGGAGCATTTACTCCTTACCAGGAGAAGCTGAGGCCCCATCTGTTCACCCACAGCTCCTCACAGCTGGGAACATCTGGTCTATGTGGTATTCAGGGAGAAGATCTCTTCTAACCTTGGAAGGAAAACACACCTAAGCAATTAGACAGCTGGGGTCTCTTGTATTTCCTCTGCTTCATGCACAGGTATTTTACAGAGACTGAAGGAGAAATTGGAATTGAACCCAAGACCTCCCTTCAGATGTCACACCAAGTAAGCAGCAGATTGAGCTTTAAATTCCACCCTTAGGCACAGGAGAGGATATAATTGTAATCACAATAAAAAGTTATATGTTTAAAATAACAACAAATATCTGTACGTGTTCTACCATATATACTTGCTGCATCTAGTCATCTCTGGCCTTTCAATATTACTTTCTGAAAATGTTTTGGGAAGGGAAATGATGGGCTTAGCAAACAGAAATCTTCATTATGATACTTTGAAGCCAGCCATTTTTCATACTAGTGACAACTATTGACCAAAGTCGACCTACATTGAAAAATACTTTCAGCTGCTCAGAAACTGCATTTTCTAGAGAATAAATGATTAGCTGAAAACTTCCTTGTGATATGCTACCTCCGGTTCACTTCCCTTGGTGCACCAGTTGGACATAAGCCATGTAGCAGGAGCTTGTTCTCCATCTAGTGAAGTTTTTAAAAAAACTTTGGTCATACACACTCAATCCCAGGTTCTGAAAGGCTTATAGCTGGTTAACTTGATGTCTTTTGGCTCCAGAGGTCCCAACCTTGTCACCATCCTTGCTCATGTCCTCATCAGAGTGAGGGTGCATCAGTCCTTCTGTGTTTGTCTTCTCCAGGTGCATTGCCCAGGGTAATCCTCACCCTAGGGCTCCTGCTGGTTGTTACTGGGGTGCCTGGTGCACTCAGCACTCCCTCACCAGAAGCATTTTTAAGGCCTACTGGAATATCAGTAACAAACAGTGGATGAGGGGCTTTGTTTATCCTTTTCCCTTCCCCAAATGGATGGCCAGATTTTAAATTCTCCTGCTGTTTCTGAATGTTTTGTTCATTATCTGCTCTAACCCATGCCCATCCTCACAGAGAAGATGCTCATTTTCTTGTCACTGGCTGGTCACTCATCTGACAAGCTTCTCTCTTCCGTTCATTTCTGCATTACTTGAGTTCCTGTTACCTGCTACAGCCATCTCCAGCTCTTTTGCTAGTTGTTCCCATTTTATAGATTCTGTCACTGTGTTAACACTTAAGAGCTGCTGTTTCCTGACCAAAACTAAATAAAAGTTCCGTTTATTGTCATCTCCTGAAAATATCAGCTGTCATATAAAATCCTAACACCTCATAAGGGTGATTTTATCCAGCTGAGCCTCATGTTGTGTTTACTGGTGCTGCTTTTATGTTTTCTTATCCCCATCTGTTGATATGGTGAATGAAAGACCAGGATGGAACTTGGTGATGAGGAAATACCTGCTTGTAAATCAAAGTGAGGTCTGACTCTTGCGGCTTATCTTGCTCTGGCAGAAATGGTTTTGCTCTGAAGTGGATAAAGCTTGGATGTAGCTTGAGAAGAAGTTGTTTTTTTCAAGTACTCTGGCATTGATGGTGTCATACTGTCTGAAGTACCCCAAATCTAAAAGCTTGATCATCGTGCTGCATCTCCAACATCTTTCTCTACTCAGGCTTGGGTTGTTTTGAGTTCTGTTTTTTCTTTTTTTCTTTTTTTTTTCCACTCCAGCTTGGAAATGTAGGTCAGGGAGAGCTCTGTGGCTTTTAAATTCATATGGCAAGATTACTCTGTAAATCGGACTATGTTGTCAGTAGAGCTTTTTTTTTCAGCATCAAATAAACAAAAAAGTTATGGTTGGTTTTTGCTGATATGTGCCAGTAACTCTTTGTGGTATGTGTAGAATTAGTTCCCCTTGCTTGCTGCATTGGTGCTTGTGCATCATTAGCAGTTACAGAGGAGTGATGAGTGTTTGCTCATCCTGGTGGAGGCAGAATAAAGAAAAATATTTGTATTTCTAACCCCCACTGGAAAGCTTCAACTGCTGTAATTGAATCCCAGGAGACTCACTTGAGTTACCGCAGAGAGCCTTATAGGAGGCAGTTGGGCAGTCAGGAGGCACTGAGCCAGTGGATCATCTGCAAGATCTCTGTTCTCAAGAGAGCTGAGCAAGGGGAAGGCGCTTTCTCTTTTGAAAAGCCTCCAAGATCATGAAATATGGTTGTTTATGTCAGGATTTAGCTAATGCGTGAGACTAATCAGCGTGTTTTGATCGAGATTCTCTGCTGTTGGAAGAAATAGTATTGTCCAGTTTTTTACTTTTATTGGAGACTGGTGCTTGTAATATCTCAATTTTTGCAGTAAAAATCCTGTCAACACACTTGGGATGCCCAAGCATTTGGTAATCATGAAGTTTGACAGGTAATCATGTTAGCCGTTGTGCATGTATGGCCATGGCTGTTTCTCTGCTGCTTATAAAGATGTGCTCTGAAGTATTTATTATTTAGAGCGTGAACCATGAACTGGGAACTGGGTGCTTCTATGTGAACTTGGAGCTCATGTGATGTCAGTGCTGGTGTGATCTCTCTGCTGCTGAGGTAGAAGGCATAAACCCTAATTTGGTTGGATGCCAGCGTCAGCACTAGGTCACCAATCTTCTTACTGGGATTTAGCAGTCCCTGGGTTGTTTTTTTTAGATTAGTGCAAGCTTTTTAGGATTGCGAGCTCAAACGGCATTAAGGAAGATTGCCTCTGATAAAAACTGTGTCATGTTATACAATGTCATTGACATTTGGTGTAGGTGTGTAACTATAGCATAGACAGTGTTTTCACATTTATCTGAATGCTTGAAAAGGTTATTTTCAGGAATGGTAGTACATTTCAGTGCATTACAATAAATATCAATAAGCCCATAAATTACAGTACTGCCATGATAGAGGTAAAAAGAAAACAGTCTGTCATCACTGTATGTTAAAATACCTTCTAGTCTGCTGTAAGTTTTCTCGTAGATGTTTGTTTATATGTGTAAAGAGATCTAAATTAACAAGCAGAGGTAGGCAATAATATTTCATGTTTCTCTTCAGAGTATCAGAGCACATTGGTCACCTACTGGGATACATATGCATGTTCACACATTAAAATGTTAATAAAGAAATAAACATTTGGAGACCTTGTATTGGCATGCAGCTTGCAGCAAAAGCATTACTTTATGTGAAGTATATTCATACTGGGATAATAAAAGTCTTTTTAATACAGCTTTAATTCAACTATAGCTTTCTGAAATGTCTCAGCTTTTCGTTCTTCCCACATCTGGCTAAATTGTTTATTCAGTAGATTGTATTTGGAACTATGACCTGGGACTTTTCCAGTTGCATTTTGCCAGTGAAGTATGTAAAAGATTAAATGCCATTTCCTTCTGGCAACCAATAAATGCATGTATTTTGCTTTGAAACTTCTATTTCATTGCATTAATTTTCTTTGACGCCTGAAAGGCTGGCAGAAAGGTCTTGTTCAGCACATCCTACCCTCACTGGCAAACTGGTTACAAACTGCTTGAGAGTATTGTGTCCGTCCAAGGAATATGTGTGTCCTCATAAATGTTGATTTATATTTTTGTATGGTTTGCCAGAACCAATACTTTTCCCTAAGAAACATGAAACAGTTGAAGTTAGAAGACCAGATGAGTTCAGTTCCCTCCTATCTTTAAGATTTTCTCTGTCTGTTTCTCCGGGAGGGGGGAGGGGAGTAGGGTGATTGGTTTTTGTTTCCTCACTTTTTGTATCTTACCACTGTCTCTGATGTACAGCATTGTACAGTAACTTCAGCAAAGCTTTTATTCAGTAGCAGAAGTGACTTTCTTGCAAATGTTTTGTCTAATGCCCAGAACATTATGCTCAATGCTTTGAGCTTTTGGATAAAGTTAATGTTGATTTTTCTGGAACTGCCAGTCCCATCTTCAGCAGTCACAGCAGGGGACAATTCTAGTGGTTAAGTCATACTATGCTTTTAAAAGCTCTCATCCTAAAAGTTACACGTGTCATCCAGGAGAAGTACTTCAATAAACCAGAGGAAAACTTGCTGATTCTCTACCAATTGATGCGCTGGGAAAAAATTTCCATACTATTCTTCTTCCCCCCACTTAGTTTCCTGCTGGGGACTTCAGCTGAGAAACAAAAGATCGGGAGATTCTCAGGTTTTCTTTTCTCCTGTCACCTTTCTCCTCCATCTTCTTTTTCCCGCAATGAGAGAAACTGTGGAGAAGCGCAAACCACACAAAAGCAAACCCTCTGAAAATGGAAAATTCAAATGTGTAGAAATGAAATAAAGTTAATCTTCTTCTGAATGACTTCTTTCATTTATCTTCCTTGGGAAAAGTAAAGTTCCTGCTATTTTTAATCTTCTAATTGAGATTTGGTCAAAAATCTCATTCTCCCCATTGGGAAATTCTCTAGCTTAAAGTGCAATGATTAACTCCTGGAATTATTCAACCCTTTGTATCTTGGCCAGCTCAAAAATTTCAGCAAAGATAAGGAAAATGCTACAGTCTGTAAATTTTTATTTCATTTGCAAACAAAAATGCTCTCCTTACCAGAATGTGTGAGTTTAGGACCTCTGATTGACCCCTAGTAGATGGAGAAGCACTGTGGTATGTGGTCACCAGCTCCTCTGCACTTGGAACCACACTGAATGTTTGCTTCCTCATAAGTTTGTATATTTTTTCGTATGCACATATTACGTGCATTAAATTATGCACTTATTTGCCTACTGTTTGCATATTAAATTATTACATGTTTGTGTCAGTTAAATCCCTCTCCCAGCAATGGGTATCTCAGTACAAAAGTGAATCTTAGAAGCTTGCATACTCTCAAACTTGCAAGTGATGACTATTGGCTCGAGTTATATGTTTTTTTCCTGGGACTGGGCATATTTTTGTGTAAGCTGCGTAATTCATGAGGAAAGAATGAGAAAGTGTTGTCAGGAGGCTGGAATTTAGCGACTGGGAAACTTAGCTGGGAGAATTTGTGGGAAGAGAGTGCTCACTGCAGCAAGTACAAAGTATTCCTGACAACCAGTTAATCATTTACACTTGTTTGTGTTGCAAGAATAATTGCAGAAGCTGCAGCAACTTCCCTTTGGATTTGCTAGTTATTTGTTGCCATGTGCATTTTAACTTTTATGGGTGTTTTCCTTGCGTTTGTACAGAGGAGATGAGTACATGACCCATGTAGTATAGAAATACAAGTGTCAAATAAAATAACTTGCAAAATACAGATTATCTAAATGGTAAAATGAACTAAAGTCAATGGTCTGGAATGAATTGCAGTCTTTTTCATCACAGACATTGCAAATGAGAAATTTTGCCAATACTTCACCAGAATGAACAGGGGGAAAGGAAGAGGTTAGTATAGCAACATGCCAAAGTACATTACAGCATGCAAGGCTAGAGCCAGCCCACACATTTATACAGTGCATTGTTAAGATCCATTGGAAAGTGCAAATGCTAATTAGGAATGTGTACAAGATAACCTCAACCTCAGTTAAAGTCCAATTACTTCTACTGGGATTTCATTATACTAGTCTTCTTGTCCTTCTTCTGATGATGGTGCCCAACTGGAGCCATTGCAGTAATTGTGCAGAGTTTTAATGCATGCTGGAGCTAGCATTGCTTTGCTTGTTGGCTTGGCAGCTTTGCTGAGGAAAGTGGTGATGTTTGCATATGTGCTAATGCAGAACACATTTTCCAACTCTTTCCATTTGAAATCTGGGTCCACCGCTGTGATACTTGTTCATCTTGCTGTGCTGTTTTACTGAGTGGAAAAGGGAGGTCAAATTTTTAGTGCATCAGGCTTCCCTGACTTTCTAGGTGCTGTGCGGTGGAGCTGGCAAAAATGCATCCCTTTATAGCTGTTCGGCTGTGGAACACGTTCTGTCTTTGGGTTTTCCCTGGTCTGTAAAACTCAGTCGCAATGTGATCTCCTTGTAATTGCTTTCAAAGAGGAGGGGCATTCCTGTGTGCTGCAGACAGCTTCCTCCCCCACCCCTTGCTCAGCATTTTGCATCCACATGAGACTGCAGCATCGGATGCAAAAATAGAATCACTCCAAAATGCGACACTGGAGAGGCTGCAATACCTTTAGTTTCTGGGAAGCTGAGGGGGCTGTTTTCTGCCCTTCAGCTCTTCACCTTGATTCTCTCAGTGAGAGGAAGTTAATATGCTCACAAGTAAAAACAGAGTATGAGAGCAGACTGACACTGCACTTCAATCAGGTACACAGTGATTAAAACCTTAGGACCCCAAGTAGGTGCACAAGGAGTCCAGTGTCACAGCCACACTGCTTGGGAAGGATTGAGGAGGCACCAGATTTGAAAAGGGCAATGGCCAGCACTAGGTAAGGCCAGATGTGGCAATACTTTGAAACCTACTGAGACATGAGGCTCTTCTGTCTTACTGAGATACCAACCCACATGTGGCATTGTCCCTCCAGGAGGAAATTTGTCGGAGGGTTGGGTTCAGTCTGGAAGAAGCCCTTGTGGTGACACATCCTCAGAAGGGACACATCTCTGCTGGAATAAAGCTTGGAAAGATAGATGCTGGTCAAATAGGTTGGAGGTTACACAGCAAATGAAAGTGTGTTCAGGGTGAGGATGCATCAGAAGAAAGTGTCAGGCCACATGAACAAGGTGGGTGCCAAAATGCCCAGCAGAAAGTTGCATGTCTTGGGAGCAGAGCAGGGCTGAGAAACCAGGAACCACAGCAGTTTGAAGGACATGTTTCTGAGAGATGGCGCCTTCCAGTGTAGGTCAATCAAGCCTTTGCTCTTACAAAGAAGAAAATCTGCTTTTTGGAGGCAGCAATTATGAATCCTGATATATTTTCCTTTGCCTCAACTAGCTTCCAGCTGGGAAACACCATTCATAACATTTCATATCATAACATTTCATTTCATAACACTTTGTACATAACATTTAATATCTCCCAAATCCCTTACATGTGTATCACTAAATTTCAGAGGGTTCCTGGGGTCTTGGTAGCACCTGCATAATGAGAAAGGTGGTGTCACAACTTTGCATTGAGTTGTTTAGTTGCTCTTATCCCAGGTAATTTTCCTCTTGCTTATCACAGTATAGTAACATATAGTTTTGGTAGCTTGATTGCAACAACAAAGGGTTTATTTTTACCTCAGAGTAAAATAAGGTGAACAAGGGTCAATGAACAATGTACCTGCCAGGAACATCCTGGGCCATGTTAGGCAGGGCTGCCAGCAGGTTAAGAGAGATGATCTTTCCCCTCTACTCAGTACTGATGAGACACTCCTGTCCAGTTCTGGTCTCTCCAGTGTAAGAGGAACATGGACATCCTGGAAAGAGCCCAACGAAGATCCACAAGAATGTTAAAGGGACTGGAGCTTCTCTTCTATGGGAAAAGGCTGAGATCTGGAACTGCTTAGCCTGTAGGAGAAGCTCAGGGGGATCTCATTGTTGTATACAAGTTATTTGACGGGAGGAGTAAAGACAGAGCCAGACTCTCAGTCTGGCTCAACAGTACCCAGTATGAGGACAAAAGGCAATGTGCTCAAAGTGAAATATGATAATTTCTATTTGAATATAAGGAAAAAGAAGCCTTTTTTTACTGTGAGGGTGATCAAATGCTGACATAGATTGCCCAGGGGCTATGGAGTCTCCATACTTGGAGATATTCAAAGCCCAAGTGGACATGTTCCAGACTTAGCCAGTGTGTGGTTCTGTGATGATATCATTAAACAATACATATATATCCAGAAAAAAGGGGGAACTTATCAGTGCTTATAAATACTTAAATTGTGGGTGTCAGGAGGATGAGATCAATCTTTTTTTAGTAGTGCCCAGTTACAGGGCAAGAGGTAACAGGCACAAAGTTTAGCATAAGAAGTTCCATCTAAACATGAGGAGGAACTTCTTTACTTTGAAGGTGGCAGAGCACTGGAACAGGTGGCCCAGAGAGGTGGTAGAGCCTCTTCCTCTGGAGATATTCAAAACTCACCTGGACAAGTTCCTGTACAGTCTCCTGTGGTCCTGTAGGTGAACCTGCTCTGGCAGGGGGTTGGACTAGATGATGTGCAGAGATCCCTTCCAACCCCTACCATTCTGTAATTCTGTTATTTTGTGACTGAAGTGATGATATATCTATTGCAGAGGCTTATGTTTATTAACTTAAGTAACGTTCCTTTGTTGTAAGTGCAGCACAGCTTATGAGCTTAATCATAATAAAGAAAAAAAAAGTAAATTATTTTTATGCATTAGAAAATGATAGATGCTGTACCCAAATGTTTGTCAGAGAGAATAATTCAATTTACAATAATCTTGTTATCCGTCCAGAGCTAAGATAGAAATACTTCCTCTTTGAGCTCCTTGTTCTCAATGATGTACAACATGTTTTCTTGGTCTGGTGATCTGGTAAGGGCACAGAGGTGGGATGGAGCATTATGGGCTGAATTAGCAAAGGTGTGGGCACTTGAGCATGGACTTTTTCTGGGGAACCCACTTAAGAGATGCAGGGGCGTTTTGTGGCCTCCCAACAAGGGAGAGGCTCAGCTCCAAAGCAGAGGAGAAGCTGGTGGGGAGAGAGGCTGCTTCTCCTCTCCTTTGTGTGTGGGAATTGCTTGCAGTCTTGCCAAGTTCGCTGGTGCTGGCTCCTTTCACTGGTACCTTGACCAGAAGGCTGTTTATTCCCTTTCCAGCTTTTAGCAAGAGCCCTGGCCTTAACAGAGCTGCAGGGAGCAGGCTTTGAAAAGTGTAAAGTTTTTTGCTCCTGGACTTCATACTCACTTGCACCATTCAGTCTGTGTTTTGCATTCTTTCTGTTCTCTTGATTACCCAAAGCTTAAGCAAAGTGTCACTCTTTCCACATCTGCATATTTCATTTCATCCCATTCGTGCCTGATAAATGGCTAAAAATATTTCTGGAGTAGAATCTTGCCCAATTTGTCTTTCAGAAAAATTCTTCATTTACAAGGCCTGTATTATGTAGCATGAAGTCTGATTTTTTTTTTTTTAATCCACCTTTTTTAGATCACTTAGAGTTGGTTGTTATCACTGGTGTTAACCTGTTATCCCCATTAACCATCAGATTGTCAGACTTTCATTACCTTAGACCTGTCACCCCAAAATGGTGAAAAGCGAAGGTTTACTGGGTAAAGGAGCTGCATGAATTTGTAACTCGACCTTTCTCTCCTCCTCCTCTCATTCTCTCCCTGCCAAAGCAATTATACCCATGGCTTGTCTGGCATGCTTACTTGGGCACACAGTAAAATAGAAGCAATTAGTAAGAGCACAGGAGGTCTGCTCAGTTGCTTTAATTATATATTCCTAACTAAACCTCTTAATTTCTCATGGATTAGTGCAGTAGCCTCCCCTAACTGTGGGTTTTGGGCAAAGCTGTTATACAGAGAGGGTGTGCATGCTAATGCTGCCTGGATATGAAGCAGCAATGCTGCATGTACACAGGTAAAGGAGGATTTGGAGGCCATCAGAGGTGGCTTCATTGCCAGGCAGCCCCCACTCCTCAAATTACAGGAGTCCTCTCAATTCTGCTCTCATGGGTCAGCTCTGACCTGGGATGAGTGACTTCAGAGCAGTATGAAGTAGCAGCATGATGCTCATCTTTTTGGATATTGATGGAGGTACTCATTTCTGTGGAGTATGAGGAAGGAAGTGGTCCTCCACCACCACCAGTTCACAACTGGTGTCTGGTGAAGAGAGGACTCTGTCTGGGAAGGGCTGTCAATCATGGATGTATTTCCAGCATCCTCTCCTAGCACTGTCAGGGCTTTTCTGTATCCTGATCCAGCAGGAATTTTGTGTAAAGTGATGGAGTGAAACTTTCATCTCCATACAGGAGCAGGATCCATTTGTCATGGACAAAAATTGAGCTAATGCAAGTTCTCCCAGGCTTGCCATACTTATTCTCACTTGCCCAGAATGTGTAGCCCAGCGGGAAATCCTGAGCATTGGAAGTTTTTTGGTTGATTGATTTTTATTACAGCACAGGTCCACACAACTGTTACCTGCAATTACCTGTTAAAGCACTGTACCTTGCAGCTACTGACTAATATTTCTCAAAGCTGACATCTGTATAGCTAGACCAGTGGGCTGCATGAAACATCTGTGGTACTCTTGTGTGACTCTTAAAAGTTAAGAGGACATTGAAGTGTCACAATTCGAATATGTGTAGATGGTGCAGTGATGCATAGTATTTCTCAAAGACAGAATTCTATATAGCTGGCCTGCTTATTTTCCCCCATTCACTATGACCTCTTGGTTTATTATCTCAAAGAAAAGCCAGGAATTTGGCAAAATGCAGCATTGACTGCTTATAGCAGAAACGTGGTTGTTTTGACTTGAAAGCTCTACTTGTTTCCTCACTGCACATCAGCAGTCAAATCTTTTTTGTCTGCCTCATCATCTCCATGGAGCACTGAGAATAAAACCACCAACCTCTTATTATCTACTTCCAAGTTCAGGGCATGAAGAATTAACTAAACATTTGTTTGAAATTATAAAGGAGCTGAACTGTAGTTACACTTCCTACTGCAGGGTGGAAAGCGTGTGACAAGCAGAACAAGGCCCTAGAGCCGTTTACCCAGATGATGCTGGAAGACACAGCAAATGAAGTTGCAGCAATATGCTTGCAATGTGGTTCTCTGACTGCTTTTCTCTCAGCTGGAGGGTACTTTTTAAGCTCTACCGCCACACTTTTCAGTTTGCCCATTGATAAAAATGCAGAGGAGATTTCCCTGCTTCCTTTCTAATGTACTATCATCAGAGCCTCATTAGAAATACTGTACAACTCCCTCTGTCATCCCTTATAATGTTTTTGCAGGATGCTAGGTACAAACCCTCATTTCTTCTTTCTTTGTCCTTTTTTTTT